>JAODLM010000650.1:0-141434 GCA_036937905.1 Salvia rosmarinus
AATGACAATCATGATCAACTCATATACATATCAAAATGAATTTATTCATTCCATGTTGATCATTCAACTCAATACCACCATATACTTCCATCTCAAAATCGAGTATTCAGATCGTGATACTTATTGGTTTCAAACCAAAGTTTTTGGAAAAACTTTCCGCTCAAACTTCCATTATCATCATCAAAATTTTATAATAACATAATCTTCCAAAAGCTCTTCCAACTTGCTCATCATGTAAAAATTTTCCATTTCACGAGTTTGAGAAAGAAATGCGCCACCTTTTCCCTGGCTGAGTCGATGTGATGGAGTGTTGAGAAGAGTCGAGAGATTTCTAGAAGTCCAAAGACTCGATCTAGACTTAGAATAAAAAGAATGGGTTTACAAAGAGCAAAAGTGCTCGATACCACCTGTCACGACCCCACTCCGGACTACCCTGGATCAAGGCGACTAATACTAGGAGTAGTATTTTAGGGTGACCGGCTAAAATAAAGATGCATAACAACAATAAACTAGCATGCTCGAACATAATATAAGATAATGTCATAACGATTCAAAGGATTAGGCCATCGGACCTCAATAGTTCATAACAATAAAGCATAAATAAATGAGTTCGTGAGTGTAGCAATGGAAAGTGTGTGAATACATATATGATTTATATGCATTCAGGTGAAACCAAAATTCTGATAAATTGGTCGAGGACACCGGACTCCTCAACACATTCCCCATCACCATCATCGAGCGCAACTCGCATATTTAAAACAAACATGCGTGGCTAAGTACAAGAAATTGCACTCGGTGGACTTATGCCGAAAATATTTGATATAAGATTACGCCGCTAATATCGTAGTAAGTCGCAAGTGGTTTTAGTTGAAATGCAGGTTACCAAACATTTTCAGTTCATAAACATAGCTCGGCGAGCATTTTCTTGGTGTGTATGGTCCGTATCTCATAGTAACAGCTCATAACAAGATTAAAGTTAAACGTCGAGAGGCCTCCCATCTACGACGCCGCGACGGTCAGAATCCCGCAAAGACACAAATACTCTCACAAGCATATGTTAACATAGCAATAGTTCCAACCTTCACGCCAATCCTAGCCAGGGCATTTATCATCCGACACAGACCCGACATTTAAAGGTTGGGCGACCTAAATGACATAACCTCGTCACAATATAGTTCCAACTATCGCCACACTCTACCCGGCATAATGGATAGGATCCATACACAAAATGTAATATTTTTGTGTAATATAGTAAACATTTGTCAACAATCAGAGAATAAGTATTGTAAAGAAACTCATTTGGAATAACAAGAAAGTCATATCTTGTTTGAAAAGTAAGCCCACTTTCGTGAGATAAGAAAAGGAGCCCACCGACTATGGTTTGTTGTAATTGAGTCCCAGTTCATTCGTCGTCAATATCCAAATCGTCGTCAGATCCACACTTTTACTAAAAAGCGAGGCTTTAGACGTCGCCAAGTCTCGAGACTTTCAAAGCTAAGATAAATTTCGATATCTTATTTCGATGTAAACCAATTCCTCAATGAATTCAATACGCTTCAACACGTATATAATCAATTGTTCTGCCTCCCGAGATACGCTCAACGAATAAATGCGTTTTTCGATATCACGGATTTCATTTGTGAAACCTTTTCTCACTAATGAGGTGTCATACTCAATTAGTATATCTTACGCCGTACTAACGTATTTATAAATCTTAAAATCGTATGTTTGACTTAAAAAGTCAACGGTCAACATCGGTCAACAAAGTCAACAATTTTGACTTTCAAATAAGAACTTTTACTATTTCGTTTTATAAATCGAATTTGATCGATTTGAAATCGTAAAGTCCTATTTCTCGATTTATCACGTAAATCAAGGACTTATAAATAATTTCGCATTTAATTAACCCTTTTAATAATTAAAACGCGTATTTTTTATTTTAAAACGTTATTAAATAAACGTTTGTCTCAAACATAGCAATCTATGTTTATAAAATTTTATAAAATTTCAAACATGTCCAGAATATTAATAAGACATATTTTTTTATTAATAAACTGAATTAAAAAGGATTTTAAATCCTTATTAATTATCGAAAATCTCGATAATTAATTTAAAATACTAAATGACTTTTGAAAAATTTCTAAATTACTATAGTGTATTATTATACACTATGGTCCGAATATGAATTTATAAAATCCATATGATATTGTTTGCCATTTATTAATATATATACATATATATATATATTTGAATTCCATAATATATGGAATAATTATCCAAAAATTTCCAAAATTGATTTACACATAGTATGATATCCCAACATCAACATATATCATAAATATAACCTATAGTTCATCATAACCATTCATTCAACAATATATAACAATATTCACGGTAATTTAAAGATAATTACCCAATAATTATCAAACAATTTCTAAAAATTCTAAATAAATTCTAATATTAGTAAACATTATACTATAACATTGTAACATCATAATATTAACCAAACCAATTTAAATCGTCACCATATGAGCTTGTAAGCTCTCGGCTTTTTCGATTAAATTAGGTAAATGATTTTCAAAAATTCCAACAATTATATACTATGATTATATACTATAGTATACTAATATAACATCATAACATTAATCAAAAACCAATTAAATCATCACCATATGAGCTTATTGCTCTCGGTTTATTTGATTAAATTAGGTAAATGATTTTCAAAAATTCCAATAAATTTATACAACAAATAAACAATATACTAAAGCATTAATACACCATTGCATGATTAAAATAAAAATCATACATCATCTATACACTCACAATGCTCACGGTAATTCCAAAAATTTTAGCAGATGGTTTTCAAAAATTCTAAATAAATCATAGAGCATATAATCAAGGTTTTAAAGCATTAATATGTCATTACATGCTTGAAATAAAAATTATTCACTAAGGTACATACATATATATCTCACGGCATTTTTTTAAAATAAAGTCTAGGGTTTTAAATTTTTTTCTAAATGATACATATGAACTCTAAACATGATATAGAACAATAATCAATCCTTAAAACATCTTCACAAGTGTTCGGTCATCACTAGCCATTTTATAGCATTTTCGAAAACTATATAAACATGTATTATGGTTCGAAAATCATATATAGGCAAGATACATTCATACATTTCATATACAATAACCTATGTTCATCAAAACATATTTCCTCATATTTTTGTAAATAAAATCCTCAAGAACATGTAAATAAACAATAACTCATGCTCAAGAACATTTAAACACATATGTATACATATATAAAACTTTCGAAACACATACATACATATGGGACATGCTCTCGGTTTTTTTTCGAACAAATGAGGAGCAAAATCGAAACTATGGTCCATGTATTACCTTTGGAATAGTTATGGAGTCCAAGAACAAAGTGTGGTACCACCTTGGTGAAGAATTGGAGAGGTGAATAGAAGAGAAAATTTTTTAAAATGGGAGGAGTTTGGCTCTCGGTTTTGGGGCAGAATTTGGGAGAGAAGTGAGTTGTGTTGTGTTCAAAAATTGTTGGGAGAGTGTATAATGAGAGTGGGGTGAAGGGGAAGGGTCTCACCTATCATCCCCTCTCTCTCTCTCTCGATTTTGAGCAAGAAAAGGGGCAAAAATCTGCAGCCCTTGGGAGTTGAATAAGTGATGATTGAAGAGTGTTAAGTGAGCTCTTCATGCATTGGCCAATTCAAAAAGGAATCCCATGCCTTGTTGGTGATGATGGGTGACGGTAATCATGGGTTTAGGGGGCTGATTTTATTTTTTTGTTATACATAATACATTGTATTGATCATATTATAGGTCATAGATATATAATACATGTTATAAAAATAATTAAACCACATTATATGTACAAATCGAAATTACCGATAGATTATTGAAAAATAGGATTAAAAATATAAATTACACCTATTATTGATACTCATGAAATTTTCGATCATATATATATCATAATATATGATTTAGATATTTAAATAATAGCATAGGATAAAATTATAGCACATTTCATACCACAAAACCTTCATTTCGAAACTAGGGTTTCGAAATTTTATAAATAGGCATTATCGATTTCTATGGTTCAAACTTTGATTTTAATGCTTAATAATATCCATATATATCATATCATATAGTTTAGATACAATATGATAATTTAATGGTATCATTTCATGTGAAAAACCATAATTTATAAGATTAGGGTTTTCGAAAATTACTTTCGAAAATAATCGAATTTTAAATGCTAAAATTCGATTTTAATATTTATTAATGCTGTAATTATATAAAATAATAATAGGAAATTAATTATCATAATTTCCTGAGCATTAAACTCATTTTTCAAAACGTGTCTAGACGTAGACGTTCAAAACGTCTCAAAACGTTCAAAATCGACTCATCTCAAAATGGTCGCAGTAAGTTCATACTTACTAAATAAATAAAATTCTATTATCATAGGAATTAAAACGGAAATTAATTCTAAGCTTTACAACTCAGAAATTTCTGTAAAATACAGACGTTCGATACGCGATCGACGTTAAAATAATATTGCCGTATTATTTCATAAATTTCAATTCCGCAATTCACAATCCTTAATGAATTATAAAAAGGAATTCGTTATATAGATACTGAACCGAAATACAATTCGATGTCATACATATAAGAATATTCGGGAAAAACCCTAATTACGGGTTTAGAATACCGTAATCGTATGTTCGTTTCTTTGGAATATTACAAAGTCGGTGAGAGAAAAGTCATAGGGCCTGATGCAGTGAACGAGATGATCGAGATCGTCCGACAAATTAGACTGAGAATAAGAGAGGCTCGGGATAGACAAAAATCTTACGCTGATACGCGTAGATCCGAGCTACAGTTTGAGGATGGAGACAAAGTATTTCTTAAGGTTTCTCCATCAAAAAGGGATTGTCAGGTTTGGCCTGAAAGGAAAGCTTAGACCCCGCTTTATAGGACCTTATGAGATCCTAGAGAGGATAGGTCCAGTAGCTTATAGGTTGGCTCTTCCGCCAAGCCTAGGAAATGTTCATAATGTTTTTCACGTCTCGCACTTGCGAAAATACGCTCACGACCCAAAGCACGTGATTCATCAAGACGACGTGATCCTCGAGCCCCGATATGAGCTATAAGGAAGAACCCACGCCATACTTGAGCACAAAGTTCAAGAACTACGAGCAAGTCGATTCCGTTAGTCAAAGTCTTTGTGGAGACACCATGCATAAGAAGAAGCCACGTGGGAGCTTGAAGAAGATGAGAGAAAATACCCAATTTATTTTTCTAGAGGTATACAAATTCGGGATGAAATTTTTCGAAGGGGTGGAATGTAATATTCCAAAGAAACAAACATACGATTACGGCATTCTAAACCCGTAAATTAGGATTTCTGCCGTATTCTTCTTCAATACGTCATCGAATATTGATTCGACTCAGTATCGTAATAACGAATTCCTATTTATATTCACTAATGATTGTGAATTCAGGAATCGAATGTCGCGTTATATTCGACAGCCCTTTTTAACGTCGAACGCGTATCGAACGTCGGTATCTTATGGAAATTTCTGAGCAGTAAGGCCCGGAATTGAATTCCATATTATTTCCAATATTAAATGATATATATTTATTTAGTAAGTATGAACTTACTGCGACCATTTTGAGATGAGTCGATTTTGAACGTTTTGAGACGTTTTGAACGTCAACGTCTAGAGACGTTTTGAAAAATGAGTTTAATGCTCAAGAAATTATAATAATTAAATTCCTATTATTATTTTATGTAATTACAGTATTAATAATTATTAAAATCAATTTATATGCCATTAAAACTCGATAATTCCAAATCATGGAATTCGAAAACCCTAAGTCTATAAACTATAGTTTTTCACATGAAATGATACCATTAAATTATCTATGGTATCTAAAATATATATTATGATATATATGGATATTATTAAGCATTAAAATCAAAATTTTGAACCATAGAACTCGATGGTTTCAATTTATTATTTTCGAAACTCTAAATTTCGAAATTAAGGTTTGTTTGCATGAAATGATGCAATAATTTTATCCTATGCTATTATTTAATATCTAAATCATATATTATGATATATATGAGTATATTTAGATCGAAAATTACATGAGTATCAATAATAGGTGTAATTTATATTTTAACCCTATTTTCCAAATTGATCTCGATAATTTCAATTATTAACTAGGTATGATTTAATTATTTTATGGCGT
Organism: Salvia rosmarinus; assembly: GCA_036937905.1. Taxonomy (NCBI): domain Eukaryota; kingdom Viridiplantae; phylum Streptophyta; class Magnoliopsida; order Lamiales; family Lamiaceae; genus Salvia; species Salvia rosmarinus. Next base: position 6,289 of record JAODLM010000650.1, read on the forward strand.
TATTATATATCTATGATCATATGTGATGTATATTATGTATTAATGTACAAAATTAAAATTAAATCAGCCCTAAACACACACACATGCGCCCTCTCTCTCTCCAACAAGCATGGATTCCACCTATTTTTGGACCAATGCATGGGCACCCTTTTCCCTCTAGCCTAATGATCACCTCTCACTCATCATGGCTGCAGATTTTGCCCATTTTTCTAGCTAAAAATCGAGAGAGAGAGAAGAGATGATAGGTGAGACCCTTCCCCTTCACCCCACTCTCATTATACACTCCTATTCAAAAATTTTGAACTCATTTTCACTCTCTCCCTCTCCAATATCTTCAGAAAAATCGAGAGCTCCCTCTCCCCCATTTCTCAAAATTTTTCTTCTTCTTCCTTCATTTCTCTTCGAAAACCTTGACACCATACCTTGTTCTTGTGATTCCATATCATTTCCAAGGTAAACTAAGGACTATGTTTCGATTCTTACCCCCATTTACTTAGAGAAAACCGAAGCTTGTTCATATATGTGTGTGTATGTTTCGAAACATTTATATATGTATATATATGTGTTTAAATGTTCTTGAGCATGAGCTATTGTTTATTTACATGTTCTTGAGGATTTTATTTTGAAAATACATGTGAATATATGTTAGATGAGCATAGGAGTTGTATATTAAATTTTTGGAATGACCTAGCATGTTTACACCATTTTCGAATCATAGTACATATTTATATAGTTTTCGAAAATAGTATAAAATGATATCATGAGGACCGAATGTTCTTGATATAATTTTAATGAAGGATTATTGATCTATGATATGAGTTAAGACCATGGTATTTATTTAACAATTTTTGGAAAACCCTAGCTTGAGTTTTGATAATTACCGTGAGCATATATGAACATACCTTAGTGTATAATTTTTATTTCAAGCATGTAATGACATATTAATGCTTTAGAACCTTGATTTCATGTTCTATGATATATTTAGAATTTTTAAAAAAACCATATGCTTGATTTTAAATTAATGCCGTTAGCATTATGAATGTATAGGTTGGTGTATGATTTTATTGTCACGACCCCATTCCGGATAACCCGGACTTGAGGGTGACTAGTACTAGGAGTAGTATTTTAGGGTTACAAGACTAAGATAAAGATGCATAATAACAATAAATTAGCATGATTGAACATGATCAATCTAGCATGCTTGATCGTCATATTAGGTAATGTTATAACGATTCAAATGGGTTAGGCCATCGGACCCAAAGACCTAACTATGGTCCGATGGACCTCAATAGTTTATGTTGAATTATCCTCCCACAATCCAAAGTATAAAATGACTTGAGAGACCTTAACAATTCATAACAATACGTAAAGTAAATGAATTCAGAGTTTGTGCAGCGGAAAGTGTGTGAATACATATATGACGATATGTATTCAAGGTGAAAACCACAAATCCTAGATAAATTGGTCAAGGACACCAGACTCCTCAACACATCTCCCATCACCATCATCGAAGCTCAACCTGCACATTTAAAACAACATGCGGTGGTCGAGTACAAGAAATTGCACTCAGTGGACTCATGCCGAAAACATTTGATAAAAGATTACGCTGCCAATATCAGAGTAAGTCACAAGGGTTTTAGTTGAAATGCCTTGTGCTTACTAAAATCATTTCAGTTCGCAAAAGTAGCTTGGCCAAGCATTTTCTTGGTGTGTATGGTCCATATCTCATAGTAACAATTCATAACAGTATTAAAAATTAAACGTCGAGAGGGAGGCCTCCCATCTACGACGCCGTGACCGGCCGTAATCCCGTCTGATGCGATCACTCTCTACAAGCTTATGTTAATACAACAGATAGTTCCAACCTTCACGCCAATCCTAGCGGGCATTTATCATCCAAGCACAGACCCGACATTTAAAAGGTTGGGGCGACCCAAATGACATAACTTCGTCATAATAAAGTTCCAACCATCTCCACAGCCCTACCGGGCATACGAGATAGGATCCATACACAAAACGAAATATTTTGGCGGGTAATGCAAGAAACATTTTGTTAACAACAGAATAAGTATCGTAAATAAACTCATTTGGAATAACAAGAAAGTCACATTTAGTGGGGTAAGAAAAGGCCCACATTTTGAAGATAAAAGCCCACCCGGACTATGGTTCGTTGTAAAAGTCCCAGGTTGATCGTTCGACAAAATCCGATCGCCCGCGTTGCGGCCCACACTTTTACGAAAAACGATGCTTTAGTACGTCGCTCAAGTCTCGAGACTTTTAAAAGCTAAGATAAACTTCGATATTTCATATCGATGTAGACTGAATTCCTTAGTGAATTCATCGTCTCCAACACGATACAATTGAGTTGTTCGCTCGAGATACGCTCAACGATGAGTACGTTTTTCATATATGGATTTCATTTGTGAAATCTTTTCTTACTAATGAGGTATCATACTCAATTAGTATATCATACAGCGTCTTGGCGATTCGTCAATCGTAAACGTACGTTTGACTTAAAAAGTCAACGAAGTCAACACTGGTCAACAAAGTCAACAATTTTGACTTCCAAATAGTAATTTCTTACTATTTCGTTTTATAAATCGAATTTGATCGATTTGAAAACGTAAAGTCCTATTTCTCGATTTATCACGTAAATCAAGGACTTATAATTAGTTTCGCATTTAATAAACCTTTTTATAAATAAAACGCGTATTTTCGGTTTTAAAACGTTATAAAATGAATGTTTGTCTCAAACATAGCAATCTATGTTCATAAAATTTTATAAAATTTAATTATGTCCAGAATATTAATTAAACATATATTTTATTAATAAACTGATTTAAAAAGGATTTAAAAATCCTTATTAATTATCGAAAATCTCGATAATTAATTTAAAAATATCAGATGACTTTTGAAAAATTTTCTAAATTAATATAGTGCATTATTATACACTATGGTCCAGAATATGAATTTATAAAATCCATATGATATTTTTTGCCATTTATTAATATATATACATATATATAGCTACGGTAGTTTCAATAATTAGGGAATAATTATCCAAAAATTCCCAAAATTGAAATATACATAGTATAATATCCCAACATCAATATACATCACCAATATAACCTATAGTTCACCATAACCATTCATTTAATAATATATAGCAATATTCACGGTAATTACAAGATAATTACCAAATAATTAGCAAACAATTTCTAAAATTCCAAATAAATTCTAACAACATTAAACATTATCTATAACATTGTATAAAAATACATCAGGAGACTCTTTTTTGAACAATAAACGTTTAATACATATGTCATTTATATTCTATATCACTCACGGTTTACTATATTACATAATTTAGGTTCTCATACAATGAAGACATGTGATATACAAGTCTTTTTAACATATGACATATGTACTATCAAGGTATAAACTTTTCAAATGATATGTAATACACGATGTACCTAATGCTCAACACAATCGCTCCATCCATCATCCGCTCAACCGCACATTTAAAACAAACATGCAGGGTCGAGTACAAGAATGCACTCAATGGACTCATGCCAAAACATTTTATCATTTGAAGATTACATCGCCACATCATGGTAAGACACAAGGTTTTAGTTGAAAATGCCTCGTGCTTACTAAAGCATTTTATCGCTCATAAAATCATCGCCGCCGTGCATTTTTCGGGTGTGTATGATCCATATCCCTTATCATCATTCATCATAACATCATAGTCGAACGTCGTGAAGGAGGCCTCCTCTCCGACACCGCGACCGGCCGTGAATTGTCCTTACAAAGACACAAATACCTTAGTGTACACGTTAATCCTAGCTGTATAAGTTCTTCCAAGATAGGATCCGATATCGATTTCATTCATAAGTTGGGAGTGACCCAACACATTCATATCATTCATGTCATTCATATCAATCTCATGGATAGGATACATACACAAAACATAAACATTTTTGGCAGGTAATCTTGTAAACATTTAACAACAGTTGAAATAAGCATCGTAAATAAATATTTCAAAAGCATTTTATTTTGAGTAGAGTAAAGCCCACCGGACTATAGATCGCTTTAATCCCATTTCTTGACCGTAAGTCCTAGCTTTAGCCTATCTATTCTCGCCTCGAGGTTTTGGAACTGAAAATCCATTGGGTCTTAGAACCCATATTTCTACTTTAGTGTATATCATGGTATGATATACACTCAATTGACCATGTAGAAGACTTAGTCAAATATTTCACGTTAAGGTATGCTTTCGTGAAAATATCGTATCATGATGTTTTATCATAATTCACATCTTATAATGCTTATCGCACTCTTGCGACATAACATAATGAATGCATCGATTAATAGCATGTTAGTCACATAAGGCATACTTCACATAGGGGTTTCCAACACTTAGTCAAATTTTAAGTGTTTAAATTTCAGCAAAATAGCTTGAAATAACCCAAGTGGCAAACTTTGACGATTCATAACTCTCGAATTAGAATACGTATGGCCACACAAAGATACATTCTGGAAACCTATAAACATATGCTACAAGTTCTAAGAAGGAATTAATTCCAAAAGAGTCGTGGTTCTGGAGATATAGGGTCTCAAAGTGGGCAACTCAAACTGACTTCTATACTTAGAAAAATTTTCAGAATTTTCAGTTTTAGCTTAACGACGAGGGTTTTATGAGGCTCGTAACTTTGACTCGCAATGCCAAAATGGCTGCAGGCTACCAATTTAGAAACCTTGTAACAAGTACTACATATGTCATGAAGACCATACTGGAAAATATCTAACTCATCGAGAAATACATAAGTCCAAAGTTGACTAGTTGGAAATGGACAGTTTCCAGTAGGTGACTTTGGGTCGATGAAAGGTATACCTATAAAACTTGGTTTGGGATCAAACTTTCCAGATCATAACTAGACATGGTGAGGAACATTTCTTATGAAGAAACCCAAGTCCAAATCGGACTACAAATGGCTTGAACATCTCACGTAAAAGTCATACTCGAACAGCCTATTAACATAGAAATTTTCTAAGGCAGTTTGTCCAAAAAGGCTTACTGAAATGCGTCAACTTTAAAAATTCACTGTGAGTTCATTATAAGGAATCTGGAAATTCAACCGATCATATTGAAATGCCACTTAAGTCTAGTTTAATCCAGAAAAAGCCTCACTCAATGATTCACAACAGATTGGGAGATAAATATATTTTACCACAAGCTATCACTCCCGTGACAATTTTGTGCAGTTAGCTTGTAAAATCTGGAATAAATAGTAAAGATTTTTAGAAAATTCTGAAAATTTACAGGAATCTTCTAGACATGCTGAATTATGTTTATGACAAATTTTAGAGTTTTATCATTAGCCAAACTTAAAACGAAAGCCACGCACTATGGGTGATAAACACGGCGATTTCAAAGATTTGTGCAGTGTTTTTGATAAATATAATTAAAATAGCAAATCAAGTTGGATGGACTTGAAATTTTACAGAGGCATACTAGACACATATAATTTCAACATATCAAAAATTCACAATCATCGGACCACTGAAACTTAGTCAAATAAATTCGTGAAGTTTCTGTTCGTCCAGGAAATCAACATGCAATGATCAAAAGTATGGAATCTACCTATTAAATCAACATGCAATCACTTTCAAGCATAGACCCAACACATTCAAGCATATTGATGAACATGCATGTGTATATCTTGATCATCCCTAGGATCTAAGGAGATGGTATCTACCTTAGCCACGAAATCGAGAGGGATGAAGAGGAAGGGGATGGCTGTCCATCTTGAGCTAGGAGCTTATGTCCACTTTTTTTTTTGAATGGTGGAGTGGCTGATCTTGGAGCTGTTCTTGGAGGGGATGGACGAAAATGGGGAAGAAGATGATTGAAATCTGATTTTGGGGTGAGAGAGGTAGGGATGTGTGTGCTTATGGGTGACAATTGTCACCCTTAATACATGTAGTTGACACCTACACACACTTCTACCTACACACCACACACATGCACGAAAATTATATATATATATGTATATATATATATATCAGATTTTAATAGTGTAGTTAGGATATAATTAATCCAATGTCACTTAGATACATGTAATAGATAAATCAACAAATAAGTGCTTAGTATATATGTGTATATAGCTCTCGGCTATTACACTATGCCAAAGGGTCCAAATTTTATTTTCCATGCCAAACATTGATATATGTTATGACATATAGTTTAGATGATAAATAATATCATAGGATAAATTAATGACATCATTTTATGCGATTAAAAATCGAGTTCGAAAATTAGGGTTTTCGAACGCTTGAAAATTGGTAACTATCGAATCTTGATGATCTAGCATTGATTTAATGCTAAATCATACTGTAATTACATATACCAATCATAGGAAATTAATTCCTATAATTTCTTGATCGATTAAAACGCTGCTTCATCTCAAAACGTTAACGCTTGAAAACGCTATAAACGCTCATTATCGACTCATCTCGAGGTGGTCATCATCACTTTATTAAATTATTCCATTAATAATGGAATTTAATTCTAAGCTTAATTGCTTAGAAAATATCATGAATTTTAACTATCGATACGCCGATCGACGTTAAAATAATACCGCTGATATACTTCATATACTTTTATTCCTTAATTCACATATACTTTTATTCCTTAATTCACAATTCTCGTGAATATAAAATAGATTTCATTCCTTCGTAATTAATCAAGTCATTATTCGATATCATTCCGATTGAATATCTCAATAAAGCTTTGATTTACGGTTTTTAAATACCGTAATTAGCATTTAATTTTATGGGTATTACATCCTACCCCTTAAAAGAAATTTTGTCCCGAATTTGCATACCTCATAAAGTATGGGTATCTTAACATCATAACATCATAACTTTCTATGTGCTTTTCTTTCGTCCATGGTTCTTCCATCGACTTTTATTATAAGACCCAAACTTGCTTCTTTAATCGTTGAATCGCACGATCAAATTAGTCGAGATTTTATCATAACCCATCTGAGTCAAAGGTCACGCCATCATGTCGGTTTTCGTGAATTGGGCAATTTTCGTATTTCCTTAACTCGTGACACGAGGAGAACATTTCGCATTTCCTCTCAAATGTGTTGAAGTATCGCCTATAAAGCTACTAGGCTTATCATTGTTAGGAGCTCGTAAGGTCCTATAAAACGTGATCTCAACATTCTTGTATCTAAACTTATAATTCCTCTAGATGGAGAAATCTTAAGAAACTTTAATTCGCATTCAAGAATGCAGTTCGGGTTTACGCTGCACAACAGAAGACTTTTCGTCCGTCCCGAGCTTTTCTTATTCTTTGCCTCGCTGGCGATATCTTAATCGTTTCATTTACAACGCCAGACTTTATACCTTTTCTCACCTACTTTGTTACAATAAAGTGGTGGTCAATACTTCTTTTCATAATACGCCTCATAAGGCTACATTAATCGTTGTTCGACGCCTACTACGTACATAAACTTAACAAGTGGTACAATAAGTTCCCACCGATACCTTGGTTTATCATTTGTTCTATCGTATCCTTAAACATTCATACTGCCTTTCTTGATTGTCTATCTGTCTGTGAGTGGACATCTATGTTAAGGCTTAACCTCGTATCTAACTCCTTTTGTGAGTTAGTTCAAAATCTGGGGTACTCAAGTCTCTATCCGAATCGATAGGTTTTGGTACTCTTGTAAATATACGATTTTTTATGTACGATCGAGCTAACTTATCGGATCTATGAGTCATCCGAATAGACAGAGACAAAACATAATTGGCGAGTCAATCCACTTCTAGCCATATAGTAGTGCGACTTTTTTATGACTTTGGTAAAATTTTTCATAAGATCTATTTCTATATCATTCTATTTTCATTCGTAGTTCTAGAGATTATACTCTTTATAAGGCCTTTGATACAATGCCTTTACTTATTGGTAACCTAGACACCTGCTCGACAATATGGTTATATCTCATTTCATTCCTCGCTATCTAACTTTTCTCATAATTCATAATACATCTTAATAATGCCCGGTCATGTATGGAGAAGGATCATGAAATTCATTCTTATTGTTTTATTTCTAAGCTTATTATTGCTTGAAATATATATATATATATATATATCTCTTTAGACAATAACATTGTCCAACGCCCATAAAATCCTTCCGCTTTCATTTCTTATCTTAATTGTATTCTATTCCCATCTTCATTCTCTTTTTAGTCATATTTCACCTTGGTTGTGAGGTACCACTTACGTCATTCTTGATTGCCCGACTATTATCGTTCGCGTTTCTTAATCTTTTCAATGAGTTTTCCTTTTCTATAAGGACATACCATGATTTAGACTGAATTTTATAACTTAGGCATTAGATTCTACATTAACCTTCCTTAGGTGATTATTTATCACAATTATAATCTTTTAATGATTCAAGCCATCTTTTCTATCCTGTATCCAAGTTCCTTTGCTCGACTTAATAACTTCAACTTTTGTGAATTGTGAAGGGTTCTTAACTTATTGATATAGGAGTGATGTCCTCGCGACTTGGTATTTATACTACTGTCACTATCGAGGTAATAGATTTTGGCACCGTGAAGTCGATAATCTCCTTTACATACAAATGGACTAACTTGTCGATCCACAAGTACTTTGGATTGGTAGGAAGTGAGCACTCTTGGTGAGTCTATCAACAATTACCCATATGGCGGTGTTCCTCTTTTGATTTGAGTAAGTTCGAACGAAGTCCATCGTTATTTCATCCCATTTCCACTCGGTATTTCCAACGGCCGAACTTTCCGTATGGACGCTGGTGTAACGCTTATCATCACGGCAAACAAGATGTGTTCTACGAAAGAAGCTATGTCTCGCTTCATGCCTTCCCACCAAAACTTTTCTTTCGTGTCTTGGTACATCTTAGTACTATCTCAAGGAGCGGTGTAGGTGTATCGCGAGCCTCACTCATTATTTCATTTTGAAGTTTTGCGTCGTCTGAACGCATATTCTTCCTTCAAACAATAAGGCGTTGTCCGACGCCTCCGGAAGTTCTTAAATCCTCCACCTTACCCTTTCTGATCTTTTCTAACTTTTCCTCCATCCTTTGTCTCGACGATCCTTTTCTTAAATCAAATTCGTCACTATTTCAAGTCATGAGTTGGGAAATTCGCTTATGTGGCCTAAGTCATCGTGACACATAAGTTATTATTTATCTCATATTAATACATAGCCTTACTTTTATTAATCCGTGAGAATTGTGACTCTATTTTGGGGTAACTATCTTATCGGTCTTCATACCTTAGAGAGTTCTTAATGGGTCTCTAATGTAAGTCAATTAATCTATAAAATTTCGATCTTATTTTAGGTCATTAACGCCTTTCATCTTTAATTGTTTTGTCCTTTGTCGATTTACATTGTTTTCTTCTAAAGACACTATGTGCCCGAGGAATATTTTTCCTTGTCGAGATTTACAAACTGTATTGCAAAATTTTGCCTGCTCTTAAAAGTTGTGAGACACCTTCGATTTTCTTTATGTTCTTTCTCGTCCTTTGAATAGATAAGAACATCATCCATGAGGATCGAGTTAAAATTATCTAGGTATGTGTGAAACACTCGATTTTGAGGTTCATAAATGTATGGTGCATTGTTAGTCCGAATGACGTAACTATTATCTCATAGTAACCATATTTTATTCGTAACAATTCATTTCCGTGTTTCAGATACCATTCTTCAAGACCACATAATATTACATCATAATGCCTCAAAGAGGACTTTTCATACATTACTTACGAGGGTCGGTCTACCGAGCTAATCGATTACATGCCTCAGCTCTTTTTACACTCAAAGCTTTGACACTTCTTCACCATATTCATAAACTCTTCCAAACTACGCTTATTTTACATATTATAATCACATCATTTTCATCATAAACCATTATCTACATATAAGTCTCATAGGATCCTAAGATTCTATGTCTTTGAGTGACCTTTGTTAGAGTCGCACTCTCCTCGAAACTTGCCTTTCTCCAAGCACGCTTTAGTTTTCATACCCCGACGATCATTCTCTTCGCAGAGCCGTGGTCAAGTCGCCTCGCTTCTTCTTCAATACTAGAAGTTGGTGTTACTTTTATCGTAAAGTATGGTCACAGGTAGCGGTGATTCTCCTAATCCGCGAGGCGACAAGATCCCGCCCTTTGCCATTTTCGCCTCTTATTGGTACCATTGTCGGCATAGGACATGGATGGCGTTTGGAACATCGTGGTACAACCATTCCTTTATACCATGCCGTGTAACTCGTCGAGGACCGTGACAAGTACTGTAGGTGTCGCTCTCACGCATTATATGTATGCTTAAACTTGTTGACAACCTCGTAAGTCTGTCTGCATTTTGGAATTTTCTCATGGAGAAATTATTCTTTCGATACTTCTTTTGTAAAAATTCCTCCGATCTGTTGGCAACCGATGATCGCTCGTTGGGTACCATCCTTATTCGACACTCTATAGTTACGAGCATCCAATCCGAGGTGCAAAAATTTCTTCAAAACTCTTCTGAATCCATGCCTAGTTCATAATAAAAGAGCCGATATGCTCGTGTGAGTTATAACCTTGTAGGCCTTGGGGTTAACTCTTACCCGTTAAACTCTCTTTTCTTGTCATCTCGGAAACGGATATTTTTAGATAAATCCGACTTAATTTAAGCAATGGAGGGGATTTCTAAACAAGAAGGATCTCTTAAAGAATTATACACTTTAAGACATATATAACCCGTAGATGACTCATGACTCTTATCTTAATACTCATTTTACGCTTTACATCTTCAACAGATATTGCTTTAAAGATATTCGCATAGGCTAACAAAGGGTACTGATATTTTGTCGTAAAACCTCTAACGAAAAGGCTAGCCTGTGTTACTAATCACATGAATGACAACCATTTCAAACTTCTTGTCTCTAAACTTATATCTACGCTCCACATAGATATAATGATCCAAATCATCGATAGCGCTTTAGGCGATTCTAGGTTCAATTCGAGCTTGAGCAACACTTATGATGGTCAAAATTCTCGTATAGGTAAGGGATTTTCATTTCGATTCGCCACTCGAGTTGGGTTCTATCGCTACTACGCATACTTGTGCGATGTCAAAAGCAAGCACCTAAATTGAACAAAATCTTATGGCTATTCCGAGAAATTTTCCTCATACATATTCTCGCCTTTTGGTTCTGCTTTGTTGCATTTTCGATGCAAGGTATAGGCTTTGGTCTACGGTGTTCCCGCTTATTCAAGTAAATGTCTATTTCATATGTCATTGTCCTTTCCGCTGGGACATTATGTTCCTTTCTATGGTCTTCGTCATTTCATTCACCCTATACTTCTCGGTATTAATATCGTTATGCTTTTACTAATAGAATTCATGGTTAGTTTACATCAACCTATCCTTTGATATTGATATATTTCAATAATGAAATCTTATCGTAGATATCGTCATGTTTCTATCACTATCATTCATTTCTAATCCAAGATGAATGATTTAATTCCCTTTTCACTTTATCGATCTTAGGAATATATTTCATATATCCTTACTTTAAACTCCTCTCTAGAGAAATCCTTGTCTCGGCCTTTAGCGCCATCGCTTGTAATATCCCTTTTGGATATAGTCATTTCTTCTTAATCTTTTATTGATTCATCTTGCAATTTCGATAAGATAAAATCCTTTGTCCACTGGGATGTATTATACTTTTACCTTGACGTCAAATATCTTTACCATTTTCTCGACATTCAATGATTTCTTCATTTCCATGTCGAGATACTTAATACCCCACTTTATTGATCGTCACAAAATATGGGGTAAGATTTACAATTAGGTCCACTTTAAGATCCTTCCATGTGAATCTTTTCCGTGTTCTCTCGATGTATTCCTTTGCAAGATCTATAGAAACTATCTTGCTTGTTAACTATTAAGTTACACGAGACAAGCTTGCTTTGTGTCATTATAACTTAGGTTATTAAGATTTATTTCAAAATAATGAATCCATTTCTTAACTGCTTCCTTACTTCAAGGAATTACCTTACTTATCAAAGTCATAACATCTCTCAAGCTTATATCATATCATGGACTATCTAATTGTATAGCTCATAATTCCTTCTCGCTATTTTCGACTTTTGTCCATTTTCTTGAGCATGGTATCCGAAAGTAATCTTACTTTCTTTATACTTCTGTTCCCACTTTCGTGACTAGAATCGTTATCATTGTCATATGGCTTGGTAGGGTAGTACATTGCATACTCCATAACTTAAATTCTAAGCATCTTATTTCCATGTCTCGGCTTTGAGTTATTTCCTCCATACTTAGTTCACATACTAGGATATCCTAGCTATTCACACATCTCAATGATTATGATCTTTAAATCTTATTATCATTTGTCCAACCAAGTTTCAATTACTTGGAATCGATTATGCTCAAGCATAATCTCATTGATTGAGGTATAAAGCGAAAGATTTATTGTCTGAGACGCTATCATTTCCTTATATATATATATTCTTTGATAAGAATATTTATTTTTTTACATGCATCTTTATTCTTTTAAACATGTCCAACCTACTAACGAGGTTTCAAGGACATCCAACTATCTTAAAGATAAGTTGTAATCGCTCTCGTCATGACATAATAAGGAAAATTCATATCCCATGTGTATCATATACTTTTCTTTACTTTTACTCTTTGCATTCAATGCTAAAGAGTATCTTATTCATAACTTTGTTATCATAACAATGATGATGGTATAACTTCATCATATCAATCTTTGTAAAGCCCATCAAGGTCATCACATCATGTGTGCCATAGGAAAATATCTCGCCTCATCGAGATTTTCTTTACATCATAATTTCTTGATGTCTATCACTTTATCGATCCGAAACTTTAGGTGACCGAGATAAGTCAACCTATTTCATGCCCGACATTTATCGCTTTACTAATTCGCTCTTAGGTGACAAGGTAAGTCAACTTTCATCTTACTTGATGGTTTCAAAAATCAAGAAGAAATTATCACGACTACCTACAAAAGGTATTGTCTCATCCATCAAGATAACATCTTTTCAATGATCTAAATCGATATGTTTTCTTGATCAATAATGGGGCTCTAGGGTCCAAGACCGTAATGACGACTCATCGAGATTTCTTTGGTCATATGGGCTGGCTGGACTGTCACAATCATATTCTCACACACAAGGCTTTGGGTTCAAAAGGACACTTTGTAAGTTTTGGTTTTGAAAATTTTCTTCGAAAAAGTGAGAAACTCGAATGAATTCTCAATTGAACTAGTCATGAGTTAAACTCAACGATGTAAATTGGGTAACAAATAGAATTTTGAAAACTCATATACCCGTAATAGGTCATCAACAAAGTTCTCATGTATGTCAAGGTTCTACTTGTATTACTAAAGAACTTACTTTCTTAGTAACATTCTAGGATTCAGATCATACTATAACATTCTTACTCTATACGATCATAGATCTAACTTCAACTGATTCTCGTGAATTCTGGAGTAGGAATCAGGATTTAGTCCTTCATAAGAAATGAAGTACAGTGCATTAGAGCACGTGACGAAAACCGTACGTGAATCGGAGTTCACACGACCGAGAATGAGTCAAAACAGAATCACCGCACGCAGTGGTGGAAATTTACACGCGTCGCGCCGAGGTCATAAGCGATGCCGACACCAAGGTCGTGCATGCCATTACCGATGCCGAGGTAGTAAAGAATATTGCCGACACCGAGGTCGACAAACTACCCCAATGACATGTCAAAGGTGATGTTATAAATGCCGATTTTGAAGTCGACAATGACATGCCGATGTCGGGCCGAGGTCGTATATGTCGAGGTCGAACAATTTCGATAAATATTTCACTTTTCTTCACTCAAGATGGAATGAAGTTCTCAAATCCATCACTAATCTTGTTCTTGTAATTGAAGGAAATTTACTTCTATGTGTTCTTTCGTAAAAGTGATCATGCTTCTTAAAAAAATCTATGTTCTCATTGAGCTAGCATATTCATCATCATAATCAACTTTGAGGTTTGAAATAAAACTTCAAATATTCATACGTAGCTCATTTGTACGCATGTATTTCGTTAAATTTAAAGAATTCAACATATCATATTCGACAATTCAATGTCCAATCTCAATCATTTTAAAACATGAATAATCATAACTTTGTTCATAATAATGAACCCTTATTAAATTCCGTGAATTCAAACATTTCATCTTCGCATATCGTACAAAACTTTCTCATATCATTGTCATCATCTTTCTTATATCTTCCTTCCTTTCATAACTTTTTTCTGACAAATCATTGGTCATAACATTCATTTCACTTTAAAAAAAATTTTCACTTTCAACTTTTCGCTTCAAAACCGAGAAAATAATTTCATAAACATTCTTCGCGCCAGCTAATTTTCAAAACTTTGAAAAAAGTCATTTACCTCATTTCGGTTGAGCTTGATGTGATGGAGTGTTGAGCATTGTCACCGATCTCTAAAGTCTAATGACTCAATCTAGACTTAACCTTAAAGGAAATTTTGGGTTCAAGAGCAAACCGCTCGATACCATCATCACGCCCCTCAATCCTAAGTACGGATTAACAGGGACTATAACTCTAAACAGGGATAAAAATACAAGGAGACTCTTTTTAACAATAAACGTAATACATATGTCATTTATATTCTTGGACTATATTACATAATTTAGGGTTCTTGCAGCGGAAGACATGTGATATGTACATATGACGATGTACTATCAAGGTATAAACTTTTCAGCGACAACAATCCTAATGCTCAACACCGCCCATCCATCATCTGCTCAACCTGCACATTTAAAACAACATGCAGGGCTGAGTACAAGAATGCACTCAGTGGACTCATGCCAAAAACATTTTATCATTTGAAGATTACACTGCCACATCATGGTAAGACACAAGGGTTTTAGTTGAAAATGCCTTGTGCTTACTAAAGCATTTTATCGCTCATAAAATCATCGCCGCCGTGCATTTTTCCGTGTGTATGATCCATATCCCTTATCATCATTCATCATAACATCATAGTCGAACGTCGTGAGCGAGGCTCCTCTCCGACGCCGTGACCGCCGTGAATTGTCCTTACAAAGACACAAATACCTTAGTGTACACGTTAATCCTAGCTGTATAAGTTCTTCCAAGATAGATCCGATATCGATTTCATTCATAAGTTGGGGTGACCCAACACATTCATATCATTCATGTCATTCATATCAATCTCATGGATAGGATACATACATAAAACATAAACATTTTTGGCGTGTAATCTTGTAAACATTTAACAACAGTTGAAATAAGCATCGTAAATAAATATTTCAAAAGCATTTTATTTTTGAGTAGAGTAAAGCCCACCGGACTATAGATCGCTTTAATCCCATTTCTCGATCAGAAGTCCTAGCTTTAGCCTATCTATTCTCGCCTCGAGGTTTTGGAACTGAAAATCCATTGGGTCTTAGAACCCATATTTACTTTAGTGTATATCATGGTATGATATACACTCAATCGACCATGTGGTAGAAGACTAGCAAATATTTCACGTTAAGGTATGCTTTGTGAAAATATCGTATCATGATGTTTTATCATAATTGCATATCTTATAATGCTCTATCGCATCTGCGACATAACATAATGAATGCATCGATTAATAGCATGTTAGTCACATAAGGCATACTTCACATAGGGTTTCCAACACTTAGTCAAATTTTAAGTGTTTAAATTTCAGCAAAATAGCTTGAAATAACCCAAGTGGCAAACTTTGACGATTCATAACTCTCGAATTAGAATACGTATGGCACACAAAGATACATTCTGAAACCTATAAACATATGCTACAAGTTCTAAGAAGGAATTAATTCCAAAAGAGTCGTGGTTCTGGAGATATAGGGTCTCAAAGTGGGCAACTCAAACTGACTTCTATACTTAGAAATTTTTTCAGAATTTTCAGTTTTAGCTTAACGACGAGGGTTTTATGCAAGGCTCGTAACTTTTGACTCGCAATGCCAAAATGGCTGCAGGCTACCAATTTAGAAACCTTGTAACAAGTACTACATATGTCATGAAGACCATACTGGAAAATATCTAACTCATCGAGAAATACATAACCCAAAGTTGACTAGTTGAAATGGACAGTTTCCAGTAGGTGACTTTGGGTCGATGAAAGGTATACCTATAAAACTTGGTTTGGGATCAAACTTTCCAGATCATAACTAGACATGGTGAGGAACATTTCTTATGAAGAAACCCAAGTCCAAATCGGACTACAAATGGCTTGAACATCTCATGTAAAGTCATACTCGAACAGCCTATTAACATAGAAATTTTCTAAGGCAGTTTGTCCAAAAAGGCTTACTGAAATGCGTCAACTTTAAAAATTCACTGTGAGTTCATTATAAGGAATCTGGAAATTCAACCAATCATATTGAAAAGACACTTAAGTCTAGTTTAATCCAGAAAAGCCTCACCAATGATTCACAACAGATTGGGAGATAAAATATTTTACCACAAGCTATCACTCCGTGACAATTTTGTGCAGTTATCTTGTAAAATCTGGAATAAATAGTAAAGATTTTAGAAAATTCTGAAAATTTACAGGAATCTTCTAGACATGCTGAATTATGTTTATGACAAAATTTAGAGTTTTATCATTAGCCAAACTTAAAACGAAAGCCACGCACTATGGGTGATAAACACGGCGATTTCAAAGATTTGTGCAGTGTTTTGATAAATATAATTAAAATAGCAAATCAAGTTGTATGGATTTGAAGTTGCTGTTCATACAGAGGCATACTAGACACATATAATTTCAACATATCAAAATTCACAATCATCGGACCACTGAAACTTAGTCAAATAAATTCGTGAAGTTGTGTTCATCCAGAAATCAACATGCAATGATCAAAAGTATGGAATCTACCTATTAAATCAACATGCAATCACTTTCAAGCATAGACCCAACACATTCAAGCATATTGATGAACATGCATGTATATCTTGATCATCCCTAGGATCTAAGGAGATGGTATCTACCTTAGCCACGAAATCGAGAGGGATGAAGAGGAAGGGATGGCTGTCCATCTTGAGCTAGGAGCTTATGTCCACTTTTTTTTTTCGAATGGTGGAGTGACTGATCTTGGAGCTGTTCTTGGAGGGGATGGACGAAAATGGGGAAGAAGATGATTGAAATCTGATTTTGGGGTGAGAGAGGTAGGGATGTGTGGGGGTGCTTATGGGTGACAATTGTCACCCTTAATACATGTAGTTGACACCTACACACACTTCTACCTACACACCACACACATGCACGAAAATTACATATATATATGTATATATATATCAGATTTTAATAGTGTAGTTAGGATATAATTAATCCAATGTCACTTAGATACATGTAATAGATAAATCAACAAATAAGTGCTTAGTATATATGTGTATATAGCTCTCGGCTATTACACTATGCCAAAGGGTCCAAATTTTATTTTCCATGCCAAACATTGATATATGTTATGACATATAGTTTAGATGATAAATAATATCATAGGATAAATTAATGACATCATTTTATGCGACAAAAATCGAGTTCGAAAATTAGGGTTTTCGAACGTTTGAAAAATTGGTAACTATCGAATCTTGATGATCTAGCATTGATTTAATGCTAAATCATACTGTAATTACATATACCAATCATAGGAAATTAATTCCTATAATTTCTTGATCGATTAAAACGCTGCTTCATCTCAAAACGTTAACGCTTGAAAACGCTATAAACGCTCATTATCGACTCATCTCGAGGTGGTCATCATCACTTTATTAAATTATTCCATTAATAATGGAATTTAATTCTAAGCTTAATTGCTTAGAAAATATCATGAATTTTAACTATCGATACGCGATCGACGTTAAAATAATACCGCTGATATACTTAATTCATATACTTTTATTCCTTAATTCACAATATACTTTTATTCCTTAATTCACAATTCTAATTAGGCATTTAATTTTATGGGTATTACAAATACACCATGAATATAAAATAGATTTCATTCCTTCGTAATTAATCAAGTCATTATTCGATATCATTCATACATGATTGAATATCTCAAACCACATTAAAGCTTTGATTTACAAATACATACTATGGTTTTAAATACCGTAATTAGGCATTTAATTTTATGAACACATATCTCATGCTTCAAGAACATTTAAACAAATATGTATACATATATAAAATTTGAAACACACACATAAACATTAGAAGAATGGCGAGAGAGAAAATTTGAGAGAGTGAGAGAGATGCTCTCGGTTTCTTTGGCTGAAAATGGGAGAAAGTGAAGTGTTTTGTGAGAGTGTAGAGTGTTTGAAATGTGTAGTGAGTGTAATAGAGTGTAAGGTGAAGAGTCCTCCCCTATGCCCTTGTACACGGCGCACACACACTTCACAAGGAGAAAAAAAAAATTGTAGTGCTTGGGTATGGACTGGCTAACGATCTAAACATAATACCCATGGATGATGTAGACATAATCCTCGGAATGGATCAAGTTAGCTAAGAATCATTCCACGATTCTCTGTAAGGAAAGGAAAATTTCGTTTCACTTTCCTCGACGAGAAGCTACGCACTTCCACGGGATCGGCATGGGGAGGAGGATTCGATAGTATCAACACTACAAGCTAGGAGGATGATGAACCGTAAGGGATGCCATGCATTCCTTGTCTATTTAAACGATGAGGATAAACCCGCGGGTAGAAGACATTGAAGTTGTCCGAGAATTTTCTGACGTATTTCTAAAAATCTACCGTGACTACCTCCCGATAGACAACTAGAGTTTACCATCGACTTGGAGCCGTGATCAACCCGATGTCGGCGCGCCCTATAGGATGGCCCCAAGGAACTAGAAGAGCTAAAATCCAAATCCAAGAGCTTTTGGATCTAGGATTCATTAGGCGAGTGTTTCACCTTGGGAGCGCATGTTTTGTTTGTTAAGAAAAGGATGGTTCTTTGAGGATGTGCATCGATTATAGGGAGCTAAATAAGATGACACTAAAGAACAAATACCCTTACCCGCAATTGATGACCTGTTTGATCAATTGCGAGGAGCGGGTATATTCTCTAAAATTGATCTTAAGTCAGGATATCATCAGCTGAAAATACGGTCTGAGGATGTACCTAAGACTGCATTCCGAACCAGATATGGCCACTATGAGTTCATAGTTATGCCATTCGGATTAACCAATGCACCAGCCGTATTCATGGACCTCATGAACAGAGTATTTCATCCATTTCTGGATAAATTTGTTTTGGTCTTCATAGATGATATCCTTATTTACTCAAAGAATGAAGAGGATCATAGGGAACACCTACGAACGGTTTTGCAAACCCTGAGAGACGAAAGACTCTTTGCTAAGTTTAGCAAATGTGAGTTTTGGCTGAAGGAAGTTATGTTCCTTGGACACATCGTGTCTGCTGAAGGTATAAAAGTAGATCCAGCCAAAGTAGAGGCCGTGCAGGAATGGAAATCACCAAAGACTCAGCACGAGATTAGAAGTTTCCTAGGATTAGCTGGCTACTATAGGAGATTCATCGAAGGATTCTCCAAGATTGCAAGGCCAATAACCCAGCTACTTCGGAAGGGAATCAAGTTCAATTGGACTGATGAGTGCGAGACGAGTTTTCAAATACTCAAAGAAAATTGACCAAAGGCACTAGCCTCTAGCAATTCCCGTGTTTGACAAGGGTATGTGGTCTATACCGACGCATCTAAGACTGGATTGGGTTGTGTCTTGATGCAAGAAGGAAAAGTGATAGCTTATGCATCCCGACAACTGAGACCCCACGAACTGAACTACCCAACCCACGATTTGGAATTAGTAGCTGTAGTTCATGCCTTAAAAATATGGAGACACCATATCTATGGTGTGAGATGTGAGATCTTCACGGATCATAAAAGTTTGAAGTATTTCTTCGAACAAAGAGATCTGAACATGAGACAAAGAAGATGGCTAGAATTAGTAAAAGATTACGACTGTGGTATTAACTATCACCCGGGCAAAGCGAATGTAGTAGCTGACGCCTTGAGTCGTAAGAGCCATACCAAGTTAGGATGTCTCTTTATACAAGAGGAAAAACTCGTTGAAGAGTTTGGTAGGATGAGGATTGAACTGTGGAACCGCCTTGAGACAATTGTGGTCAGATCGCTACACTCACATTGGCATCTGACCTAAGAAAAAGAATTGTCGAGAGACAAAGGATGTAGGAAAAG
The DNA here is from genome assembly GCA_036937905.1 of Salvia rosmarinus. Classification (NCBI taxonomy): domain Eukaryota; kingdom Viridiplantae; phylum Streptophyta; class Magnoliopsida; order Lamiales; family Lamiaceae; genus Salvia; species Salvia rosmarinus. The sequence goes on from JAODLM010000650.1 coordinate 26,640, forward strand.
TTGGAAAAGATCCGAGAAAGACTAAGGTGTGAAGGATTCAAGAATTTCCAAGAGGCGCCGGATAACGCCTTGTTGTTTGAATGTAGGATATGCTCTCGACGACGCAGAGCTTGAACGAAATCATGAGTGAGGCTCACGATCGCCCACACCGCCCACCCAGCAAGACTAAGATGTACCAGACCAAGGAAAAATTTTTGTGGGAAGGCATGAAGCGAGACATAGCTTCTTTCAGAGAACGCGCCTTTGTTTGCCAACAAGTGAAGGCACTACACCAACGTTCCTACGGGAAGTTACAACCATTGAAATCCCGAATGGAAGTGGGATGATATAACGATAGATTTCGTTACAAGCTTACCCAAATCGAAAAGAGGAAACACAACCGTATGGGTAATTGTGGATAGACTTACCAAGAGTGCTCACTTTCTACCTATTCAAAGCACTTATGGATCGATAAGTTGGCCCACCGGTATGCGTTAAGGAATTTATACGATTACATGGAGTGCTAAAATCTATTACCTCCGATCGAGACTCCAAGTTCACATCCGATTTTGGATTAGCTTGCGAGAGAAGCGGAGTGCATTAAACTTCAAGACAAAGATTCCACCCACAAACCGATGGACAGTCGGAGAGAACAATCCAAACGCTAGAAGATATGCTTAGAACTGTAATTTTGGATCGAGGTGCAAAATGGGAAGATATTTTACCTCTGATTGAATTTGCTTACAACAACAGTTATCAAGCGATTTATCGGCATGGCCCCATACTTAAGCTTTGTATGGCAAGAAGTGTAGATCACCACTTTATTGGGATGAAGTCGGTGAAAGAAAAGTTATAGGGCCTGATGCAGTGAACGAAATGATCGAGATCGTTCGACAAATTAGGATGAGGATAAAAGAGGCTCAAGATAGGCAAAAATCTTACGCCGATACGCGTAGATCCGAACTACGATTTGAAGATGGAGACAAAGTATTTCTTAAGGTCTCTCCATCGAAAGGGATTGTCAGGTTTGGCCTGAAAGGAAAGCTTAGACCCGCTTCATAGACCTTATGAGATCCTAGAAAGGATAGGTCCAAGAGCTTATAGGTTGGCCCTTCCGCCAAACCTAGGGAATGTCCATAATGTTTTCACGCCTCACAAGCACGAAAATACGCTCACGACCCAAAGCACGTGATTCACCAAGACGACGTGATCCTCGAGCCGGACATGAGTTATAAGGAAGAACCGCAGCCATACTTGACCACAAAGTTCAGCAACTACGGGCAAGTCGATCCCGTTAGTCAAAGTCTTTGTGGAGACACCACGACGAAGAAGCTGCCACGGGAGCTTGAAGAAGCGATGAGGAAAAATACCCGATCTATTTTTCTAGAGGTATACAAATTCGGGACGAAATTTTTCAGTGAGGGTGGAATGTAATATTCCAAAGAAACGAATATACGATTACGGTTTTCTAAACCCGTAATTGGGTTTTGTCAGTATATTATCTTTTTACGACATCGAATCTTGTGATTCGATATGATATCGTTATAACGAATTCCTTTTCATAATTCACTAAGCATCGTGAATTAAAGAATTGAAATATTATGAAATGATTCGTCAATATATTTTAACGTCAAACGCGTATCGAACGTCGACTTTTTCGTGAAATTTTACGGCGATGAAGCTTGGAATTAATTTCCATCTTAATTCCTTTATCAAATGGAATATATTTATTTAGTAAGTATGAATTTACTGCGACCATTTTGAGATGAGTCGATTTTGAACGTTTTGAGATGTTTTGAACGTCAACATCTAGTGACGTTTTGAAAAATGAGTTTAATGCTCAGGAAATTATAATAATTAATTTCCTATTAATATTTTATATAATTACAGTATTAATGATTATTAAAATCAATAATTGAGTTATAAAACTCGATAATTCCAATTAATGGAATTCGAAAACCCTAGTTTTCTAAACTATGGTTTTTGGCATGAAATGATACCATTAAATTATCCTATGGTATCTAAACTTTATAATATGATATATATGAATATTATTAAGCATTAAAATCAGTTTTTGAACCATAAAACTCGATAGCTTCAATTATATAAATTTCGAAGCCTTGAATTCGAAATTAGGGTTTTTAATGCTTGAAATGTGTAATAATTTTATCTTATGCTATTATTTAATATCTAAATCATATATTATGATATATATGATCGAAAATTACATGAGTATCAATAATAGGTGTGATTTATATTTTTATCCCTATTTTTCCTAATTTCTATCGGTAATTTCGAAACTTTGGCAAAGTATTGATTTAATTATGTTTATGACTTGTATTATATATCTATGATCATGTGTGATATATATAATGTATTAATGTCCAAAATTGAAATAAAATCAGCCCCCAACCACCCACACATGCGCCGATCATCACCATTAAACAAGCATACACTCCACCTTTTTTTCTACCCAATGCATGGCTTACCTTTTAGCCTAGCCTAATGATCACCCTAATCCTCATCATTTTACTGCATTAATCCCCATTGGTGGTGAGAGGGTGCGCCGGTTTTGAAGAGGGATTACATGGGGGAGACTCTTCATTTTTCCTTCACTTCACTCATTATCCCCCTCACTCTTCTCAAACACTCCAAACACACTTCTCCCTCTCCATTTCCTGCTGAAAAACGAGAGCAGCCCCCCCCCCATTATTTTCGAAAGCTCTCACACTTCTTTCTCATTTCTTCTCCATTCCTTCACCAAAACTTGGACACCATACCTTGTCCATTGAAACCTATACCATTCCTAAGGTAATAACCGAGCATAGCACAAAGTTTATCCCTCTTTTTAGTTCGAAAATTTTCGAAACTGTTTTATGTGTATATGAATGTTTTATTTGTTCTATGAATGAACTATGTGTTTATATGTTGTTCTTGATGATTTTATCTTCAAATATATGAGAATATATGCTTAGATAATCATATGTTGTTGTTTATTTAATTTTTGAATGGACCTAGCATGTTTATGGAATTTTCGAACCTTAGGATATGTTTAATAAAATTTTCGAAAGCTTTATAAAATAAATTAATGATGACCGATTACTTCATGAATGTTTTAGTGATGGATTATTGTTATTTATCATGTTTATAATCCATGGTGTTGATTTGAAAAAATTTAGAAAAACCCTAAGTATTTTTTTGAAAAATACCGTGAGCTATCTCAAAGTATACCTTGGTGTATAAATTTTATTTTAAGCTTGTGATGACATATTAATGCTTTAAAGTATTGATTATATGTTATATGATTTATTTAGGATTTTTGAAAATCAAATGCTTGATTTTTATAAAGAGGCCGAGAGCTTCAAGGTTTGTATATGTTGATGTATAATTTTATTTTGATCATACAATAGTATATTAATACCTTAATGTAATGTTTATGTATTGTATGATTTTATTAAAATTTTTGGAAATCAAATACCATGTTTAAATCAAAGAAGCCGTGAGCTATGTGCTCAATAAGGTGATGATTTAATTGGTTTTGATGATTGTTATGATGTTATATTACTATACTATAGTATATAAACATAGTATATAATTGTTGGAATTTTTGAAAATCAAATAACATATTGAGTCAAAGAAGCCGAGAGCTATTGAGCTCCATATGGTGATGATTCAAATGTTTTTGGTTGATGTTATGATGTTACAATGTTATAATATAATGTTTAATGATGTTGGAATTTATTTAGAATTTTTAGGAATTATTTGCTAATTATTCGGTAATTATCAAGTTATTACCGTGAATATTGTTATATATTGTGAAATGAATGCTTATGATAAACTATAGGTTATATTAAGGATATATATTGATGTTGGGATATTATACTATGTGTATATTAATTTTGGAAAATTTTGGATAATTATTTCATATTATATGGAATTACCGAAATGAATGTATATGTAAATATACTAATAAATGACAAACAATATCATATGGATCTTATAAATTCATATTCTGGACCATAGTGTATAATAATACACTATATTAATTTAGAAAATTTTTCAAAAGTCATTTAGTATTTTTAATCTAATTATCGAAAATTTCGATAATTTAAAAGGGTTTTAAATCCTTTTTAATTCAGTTTATTAATAAAATATATGTCTATTTATATTCTGGATATATTTTGGAAATTATAAAAATTTTACAAACATAGTTTACTATGTTTAAGACAAACGTTAGGTTGTTAACGTTTTAAAATCGAAAATACGCTTTTCTAATTATTAAAAGGGTTTAATAAATGCGAAATTATTTATAAGTCCTTGATTTGCGTGACAAATCGAGAATTAGGACTTTACGTTTTCAATCGATCAAATTCGATTTATAAAACGAAATAGTAAGAAATTACTATTTGAAAGTCAAAATCGTTGACTTTGTTGACCGTGTTGACTTCGTTAACTTTGAAAGTCAAACGTACGATTATACGTTCGATAAATACGCCAATGCACGTAAGATGTGTTATTTGAGTATAATACCTCATTAGCAAGAAAGGATTTCACAAATGAAATCCTTACATCGAAAACATGCTCATACGTTAAAATGTTTAAGGCGGATACGTTAAACCTAAATAGTTGAGCGTATCTCGAGAACGAGAACAATTCAATTAAATAACGATTTGAAAGCATATCGAAATCATTTGAGGAATTCAACTCACATCGATATAAAATATCGAGGTTATCTTTGAAAGTCTCGCAAGACTTGAGCGATACTAAAAATTAAGCTTTTTAGTAAAGGTGTGGGCAAACGCGACGACGGACTTTGACGAATCTAACGAACCTAGGACTTTTACAACAAACCATAGTCGGTGGGCTTCTTATCTTCAAATTGTGGGCCTTTTCTTACCCCACTAAAAACGTGACTTCTTCGTTATTTCAAATGAGTTTATTTACAAAGACTTATCCTACAACCTGCTTAACAAATGTTTCTTGCATTACCCGCCAAAATATTTCGTTTGTGTATGGATCCTATCTCGTTATGCCCGGTAGGCTGTGGAGATGGTTGGAACTATTATATCAATTGTTGTGGTAGCGACCCAACCTTTTTAATGTCGGGTCTGTCTTGGGATGATAAATGCCCGCTAGGATTGGCGTGAAGGTTGGAACTATATCGTTGTGTTAACATATGCTTGCAGAGATTGACCTTTGTCATGCGGGATTACGGCGGTCACGGCGTCGTAGATGGGAGGCCTCCTCTCGGCGTTTATTATTTATTATTATTATGTATTGTGACTATGAGATACGGACCATACACACCAAGAAATGCTCGGTCGAGCTATGTTTACTGAATCGAATGATTTGGTAAGCACAAGGCATTTTTACTAAAACCCTGTGACTTACCCGATATTGGCAACAGAATTCAAATTTTATCAAATGTTTTGGCATGAGTCCACCGAGTGCAATTTCTTGTACTTAGCCTCGCATGTTTGTTTTTAAATGTGCGAGTTGAGCTCTGATGGTGATGATGGGGAATGTGTTGAGATCTAGTGTCCTCGACCGATTTACTTTAATTTGTGGGTTATACCTTGAATGCATATCGTCATATATGTATTCACACACTTTCCACCGCTATACTCTAAACTCTTTATTTATACCTTATGTTTACAAACTATCGAGGTCCATCGGATCAGGCCAAGTTTTGGGGTCCGATGGCCTAAACCTTTTCGAAAACATTATGACATCATCTATTATTCTGCTCAAGCATGTTAGTTTATTTTTATGCATCTTTATTTTACCCATGTAACCCCTAAAATATTACTCCTAGTATTAGTCGCCCTCCAATCCGGGTTGGTCCGGAGTGGGGTCGTGACAATCGGGCCCTATGACCTTTCTCTCACCGACTTCATCCCAATAAAGTGGTGATCTACACTTCTTGCCATACAAGGCCTCGTATGGGGCCATGCCGATCGTCGCTTGATAGCTGTTGTTGTAAGCAAATTCGATAAGAGGTAAAATCTCTTCCCATTTTGCACCTCGATCCAAAATTACGGTTCTAAGCATATCTTCTAGCGTTTGGATCGTTCTTTCCGACTGTCCATCGGTTTGTGGGTGGAATCTTTGTCTTCAAATTTAACTGCATCCAGCTTCTCGCAAGCTAATCCAAAATCTGGATGTGAACTTGGAGTCTCGATCAGAGGTAATAGATTTTGGCACTCCATGTAGTCGTACAATTTCCTTAACGTACAGCTGGGCCAACTTATCAGATCCATAAGTGCTTTGAATAGGTAGAAAGTGAGCACTTTTGGTAAGTCTATCCACAATTACCCATATGGCTGTGTTTCCTCTTCTCGACTAAGGTAAGCTTGTAACGAAACCCATGGTTATATCGTCCACTTCCACTCGGGATTTCTAACGGTTGTAACTTTCCGTAGGGCGTTGGTGTAGTGCTTTCACTTATTGACAAACAAGACAAATGCTCTACGAAGAAGCTATGTCTCGCTTCATGCCTTCCCACCAAAACTTTTCCTTGTGTCTTGAGTACGTCTTAGTACTTCACGGGTGGGCGGTGTAGGGGCGTATCGTGAGCCTCACTCATGGTTTCGCTCAAGCTCTGCGTCGTCAGAACGCATATCCTTCCTTCAAATAATAAGGCGTTATCCCACGCCTCTTGAAATTCTTGAATCCTTCGCACCTTAGTCTTTCTCGGATCTTTCCAACTTTTCCTCCATCCTTCGTCTCTCGACAATCCTTTTCTTAGGTCGGATGCCGGTGTGAGTGTAGCGACACTCCACAATTGTCTCAAAGTGTTCCACCAGGTTCAATCCTCATTCTACCAAACTCTTCAACGAGTTTTCCTCTTGTACAAAGAGCATCCTAACTTAGTATGGCTCTTACGACTTAAGGCCGCCTACTACATTCGCTTTGCGGGTGATAGTTAATACCACAATCGTAATCTTTTACTAATTCAAGCCATCTTCTTTGCCTCATATTCAGATCTCTTTGTTCAAGAAATACTTCAAACTTTTGTGATCCGTGAATATCTCACATCTTACACCATAGAGATGGTGTCTCCAAATTTTCATGCATGAACTACGTTTGCTAATTCCAAATCGTGGGTTGGGTAGTTCGAGTTCATGGGATCTGAGTTGTCGGGATGCATAAGCTATCACTTTTCCTTCTTGCATCAAAACACAACCCACTCCGGTCTTAGATCGCTCGGTATAGACCACATACCCCTTATCCTTCTTGGATTGCTAGGCGGTGCACTGCTCAATTTTTCCTCGAGTATTTGGAAACTCGTCTCGCACTCATCATCCAATTGAACTTGATTCCTTTCCGAGTAGGCGGGTTATTGGCCTTGCAATTTTGGAGAATCCTTCGATGAATCTCCTATAGTAACCAAATAATCCTAGGAAACTTCTAATCTCGTCTTTGAGTCTTTGGTGATTTCCATTCTTGCACGGCCTCTACTTTGTCGGATCTACTTTTATACCTTCAAGAGACACGATGTGTCCAAGGAACATAACTTCCTTCACCAAAACTCACATTTGCTAAACTTAGCAAAGAGTCTTTCATCTCTCAAGGTTTGCAAAACCGTTCGTAGATATTCCCTATGATCCTCTTCATTCTTTGAATAAATATGGATATCATCTGTGAAGACCAAAACAAATTTATCCAAAATGGATGAAATACTGCTTCATGAGGTCCATGAATACGGTGGTGCATTGTTAATCCGAATGGCATAACTATGAACTCATAGTGGCCATATCTCGTTCGAATGCGATCTTAGGTACATCTTCGCATCAGATTTTCACCGATGGTATCGACTTAAGATCAATTTTCGAGAATACACCGCCTCGCAATTGATCAAACAGTCATCAATTCGGGTAAAGGGTATTTGTTCTTTAGTGTCATCTTATTTAGCTCTCTATAATCGATGCACATCCTCAAAGAACCATCCTTTTCTTAACAAACAAAACAGTGCTCCCAGGTGAAACACTCGGCTTAATGAATCCTAGATCCAAAAGCTCTTGATTTGGATTTTCACTCTTCTAGTTCCTTTGGGGCCATCCTATAGGGCCCCGACACCTTGGGGCTGATCCGGGCCAAGTCGATGGTAAACTCTAGTTGTCTGTCGGAGGCGATCTGGTAGATTCTCGAAATCGTCTCGAAAATTCTTGGACAACTTCAATGTACTTCACCCGCCTGGGTTTATCCTCTTAGTTCAAATAAACAAGGAATGCATGGCATCCTTTACAGTTCATCATCCTCTTGGCTTGTAGTGCGGATACGATCGAACTCTCCGTCCCATGCCGATCCCGGGAAATGCGTAGCTTCTTATCCGTGGAAAGTGAAACGAAATTTTCCTTTCCTTACATAGAATCGTGGAATGATTCTTAGATAACCATCCATTCCTAGGATTATGTCTACATCATCCATGGGTATTATGTTTAGATCGTTAGCCGTAACCTTAAGTGATCCTAATGTCAACTCTAGGTTCGAGCAAAAGTGCGTGAATAATCATAATCCCTCCTATAGGCGATGAGATTCTCATATCCCGGCTCAATTTTCAGACCTAAGGCCCATTTCTCGCATGATTTTGCAATAAAGAATGCGCACCCGTGTCGAACAATACTATAACAGTTGGTTGAGTAGAACTCCCATACCTACCAAGTTTCCACTGGTTTTGTTAGCTCGCCTCCTATGCACAGGCGTAGGCTCTACCGAGCCGGCCGAGGCCGACGGGCGACCGGTCCTTGCTGATTACCGCCGCTGCTTGCTCGCCGCCTTCTTCTTTGGCGTTGTCGCTGGCGCCGCCATTGTGGTTGCTGCACCACCGCCGGGTTGTTGCCACCGGAGTTCTTTGGGTTGGGGTTGGAACCGCTGCGGCGGCCGGTCAAGTCAGATAGTCCTTAATGGTCGAGCATGGCCCGTTGGTTCGCTACATCCGAACGTGACACTGGGCAATTGTTGGCGTAATGCTCGCTTGCCCCGCACTTGTAACAACTTACCACGCTTGCGTGCACAATCACTTGTGTGCTCTATGGCATCTAGGGCATTGAGGTGCCCTCAATTGTTCCTGCGGTCCCCTTACGGTGGAGCATAAGTCGCCTCTTCCACTCGCCCTGTCGTGTTGCGGTTTCTTCGCCACGGCAAGCCAGGACTTCGTGCTCCATAGTTCCCGCGGTTGTTATTCCATGGTTGGGTTCCCATTTCCTTTCTCCGTCTAACGCATTGTGTGTCGTGACGACACCGACTTATTCTCGGACATGGCGCTCAATATCTAAAGCTCGTGCGAGAGCTTCATTGTGATAGGTCTCCATGGCTGGCAAGAGACATGCGTATCTCCATTCTTAGCCCCGACTGAACTTTTCCGACATTTTCAAGTCGGTGTCCACCGATTCCGTGCATATCTCGACATCTCGCAGAAGCGCGATCATAGTCGGTCACGAGACATCCTTTCTTGCTTTAGCGGAAAAATTCTTGCCCTTCTTCCTCTTATAGCTCTTGGGATGTACTTCTCATACAGCCTCCTCGGAAATCCTCCCACGAGAATTCCTCAAGCGTGTTCTACTGAAAGTCTTCTTCCGCCTCCCACCGAAGTCACCGTCCACCACCGGAATGTAACACACAATGACCGCTCTCGATGTGTATCTTAAGAAATCGAAAATCCGTTCAATGGTTGAACCCATTGCTCGGCTTCTTGGGCCCACTTCCGTTAAAGATTGGTGGTTTTTTCCTCAGGAATAGTTCCTCGATCCTTCGTTCAGGCTGAGGTGGTGGTGGTTGGGGAATAACCTCTTCCTCTTGTTTGGGGGTTCTACCCCTCCCTCTAGGTCTTCCTCGACCTCTGGGTTCTCGCTCTGGGTTTCTTCTCGGAGGCATTCTGTTATATAAAACATATTATCGTCAATCACCCATCGCTTTCATAGCTTAGTAAACATAAGGTTTTCATAGCCTCCTCGCAAAACGATATCAAAATGAAACAACTCATTCTTAACATAGACAATTTGTCGCAAGAGCCCCACTTGGGTCAAAATATATAGATAGGTAATCAAGGTCTGCCAAAAGCAAGATGTTCAATCATCAAGAATCGCAAGAAAACAAAACGGCAAGGTTTCGGGCCCACACGGCCTCCAAAAAAAAATATTTTGTTCTAGAACCATCAGATCCAAACATAGAAATTGGAAAGCAACGGGAGCTTAACATAATAAAAATCTATCTAAGCTTCATTCACTGCCTGCGTCATGCATTCTCCCACTGCTCGTCCTCCTTGGGATCTTCCTCTTCTTCGGAGTCGTCTTCGCTGTCGGAAATGTTCATGCGGGTAGTCCTGGATGGTCCCGCCTGTGGTTTTCCACCATGGGTATGTCACGCGTGGGGTTGAGAGCGTCCGTCGCAACGATCGATACTGTCAAGCAGTGATGCTGCATCTTGGCACGAGAACTCCCATGGGTAGTAGGGTGGCGCCAAGGACGATTTGTAAAACCCCGATTATTTAAACGCCTAATTACGATATTAATTTCAGAATTAGAATATTATTATAATAATTTGATTATTAAATTATCGAATAACGATTTCGATTATTTTGGAATAATAAATTCTATGAACAATTCACGAATGAATGTGAATTGAGAAATACGAATGTGTAACGATTTCAACAAGATATTTCAACGCCGATTACGTATCGATAATTAAATGCTTGAGATATTTTCTAAGTTTTAAGCTTAGAATTTAATTCCATTATTATTGGAATAATTTAATAAAGTGTTTACAGCTTTATTACGACCATTTTGAAATGAGTCGATATTTAACGTTTGAGGCGCTTTCAAACGTTAACGTTTAGAGATGACTTGATAATCAAGTCTCAACGATCAAGGAATTATGATATTTAAATTCCTATGATTATTTTATATAATTAGAATGTTATTTAGCATTGAAATAATGCTAGAAAATTTTGGAATGATATTTTGATTATTTAAGATTCTCGAAAACCCTAAATCGAGAATTGTGGTTTTGTACCTATGGATTGATTCCAATAATTTTCCTATGATATAATTTATCATCTAAAACATATATTATGATATATATGTATAATTAGCATGAAATATCAAAAGTTAGCAATTAAGAATGTGAAATAGCCGTAGTGTGTGTGTGGCATAATTCACGTTAATTTTGCTACACTTTACTATGATTTGAATTAAATCATGCAAGTGTGATACAATTACACTCTAATCAAGAAATGAACAAGTGGGATATATAATTGTGAGAGAGAGCCGTCTATATTGACTAGAAATCCCTTGGTGATGTATTGTATATATATGGGATAGAGTGTATAATTATACACATGCAAAATCACTTCAAAAATCTGAAAATTTCTCTCCCCCTTCTCTCTTTGTTGACGGCACTAATGCATGCATGAAACAAAGATTGAATTGTTTCTCCCAAAAAAAAAACTCTTTATTAAAGCTTCCAAGAGTAAATACTTGTGTAAGGGATATTTCTTTTGTGACATAATCACTTTGACTTATAAATGTATTAAGACAAATGAATTAATTTGCTCCTCTTGTATACATAGAGCCGACTCTTTGATTCAAAAAGCAAGATTTTTCTTTGTTTTATCCAAGGAATGATTTTGTGTAAGACATAGTAAGTATGGGTGATGTAATGAATTGTGACTCACCAAGTAATATTTGAAAGGCTTCCATTTTCTTGTGAGAGTAGAACCTAGAGAGAGTTTGTATGTGTATGTATTCATTTTCTTTTATTTGCTTAAGTATCATAAGTCTTGAAACAATAAACACTTACATTCCTCTCTCTCAAAAACATAAGAACCGAGAGCTTTTCTTAAGAAAACCAAAGTGTTCTTCTTCCATTCTCCTCCAAAAGTTTGATCTCTAGTCATCCTACAACAAATCGATACCGTTAACGAGGTTAGACATCGAACAAGCTTCGATTATACCTAAGCTTTTTAATAATCCATTGGTTCAAATTATTTTTTTTAGCATGTTTTAATTATGAAAAATTATGCTAGTATGCCCATATGCTTAGTGAATATTTTACATATGCTTAGGAGTTGATATTAATGATTTGTATCTAGAGCTAAGCATGTTGTGTGATTTTTTTTCTTGATGATCGAAAATGCTTGGAGTAATTATGATGATGGATTAGTGATATATGATGTTGTAGGAATGCATGATGATTATTTGGAAATTTTGGAAACCATTTGCTATAAATTTCAAAATAGCGAAAATAGCTATGTTGGTACCTTTGATGTATAAATTTTTATTTGAATGATATTATAGCATATTGTTGATACAGGTATTAATTAGGTGATGTTGAAATTTATTAGAATTTTTGGACATATATAGCTATTTTATTCAAAAATAGCGAGACCTAGGAGGTTAAGATCTAGGGTTTATATTGTGTTATTATTTGATATTATGATATATTAGTACTATACTATAGTATATGAGTATAGTGTGATTAAATTAAATTTAATAAAATGTTTAGTATATAGTTGATGAAAACCAAACCATGAACATTATACTTTAATGTAGAAATTTCATATGTTAAACTTTAGATTATAATTATGTTATAGATTAATGTTGGGGCCTCATATAATTTAATTAGGATTTTAGGAATTTATTTGAGAAATTTTAACAATAGCAGTGACCTATGGTATGGGTATAGGTGGTGTTCAAATTTTCTATAGTGATATCAATGCATATTAATGATCATAGTGTAAAATAATACACTATATGAATTTAGAGGAATTTTGGAACAAAGTTTGAGAATTTATGTGTTATAGCCGTGAGCTATATAAATGAGAATAAGGAATTTTAAATCCTTTTTAATCAAGAAAATAATATATTATATGTCAGAAATTAATTTAGACATATTAAAAATTTTCGAGAATTATTAAACATAGAATATTATGTTTACGACGAAACGTTATATTAAATAACGTTAGAAGCGTAAATAATGCTTAATGCATTAAAAGATTAATATTGAAAGAAAATATTAATTAAGTTTATCGATTTGCGTGAAAAATCGAAGATTAAAGCTTTATGAAAAGAAATCGATTGAAAATCGATTTATATTGATTAAAATATGTTTTATTGAAAATTTATTAAGAAAAGTCAAAATGGTTGACTTTCGAAATTAACGTACTAAATACGTTAGATTAAATACGCTAATACGTGAAAACGTGTTACTTTTATCTGAATATCTCAATTGTGAGAAAAGATTTCATAATTGAAATCACTTTATTGAATAACGTTATTATCGTTAATTATTTAACCTAAAAGGTTAAAATGAGGCGTAGATCATATTCGTCTCTCGATATCGAGAATTATTTTATTGATATACGCGTCGTTTCAACGTATTAAGGCGTATAAAGAATCATCGAACTTGAATTATTAATTTAATTATCAAAGTTGAATGAACTTTGAAAATCTCGAAAATCGTGCCAACGTACTAAACGTACATTTTTACGTAAATGTGGGACGTGAAGTTCACTCGCAACGAGGAGAAGAGCACGCATAGTGAAATTCGAAGTTCCGAAGTAAAGGTGGGCTTTACTATACTCAAACTGGTAGAATTTTACCAAATAATTTATTTATGATGTTTTATTGCAAGCAAATAATTATGAACTGATTTATTTAATTACTGCTGTCACGACCCCATTCCGGACCAACCCGGACTGGAGGGCGACTAATACTAGGAGTAGTATTTTAGGGGGTTATACGGGTAAAATAAAGATACACAGAACAAATTAACATGCTTGAGTAGAATATGAAGTGACGTTATAATGTTTTTGAAAAAGGTTTAGGCCATCGGACCCCAAAACTTGGCCTGATCCGATGGGCCTCAATAGTTTAAAAAACATAAAGCATAAATAAAGGAGTTCAGAGTGTAGCAGCGGAAAGTGTGTGAATACATATATGACGATATGCATTCAAGGTATAAACCACAAATTGATTAAACCGTCGAGGACACTGGACTCCTCAACAATTTCCCATCATCGCGTCGAGCTCAACCTGCACATTTAAAAACAAACATGCAGGGCTAAGTACAAGAAATTGCACTTAGTGGACTCATGCCGAAAACATTTGATAAATTTTGGATTACGCTGCCAATATCGAGTAAGTCACAAGGGTTTTAGTTAAAATGTCTTGTGCTTACCAAATCATTCGGTTAAGAAACATAGCTTTGCGAGCATTTTCTTGGTGTGTATGGTCCGTATCTCATAGTCACAATACATAATAATAAATAAATAAATAAGCGTCGAGAGGCCTCCATCTACGACGCCAGAACCGGCCGTAATCCGTCTGACAAAGACACACACTCTCTGCATGCATATGTTAACACAGCGTATAGTTCCAACCTTCACGCCAATCCTAGCCAGGCATTTATCATCCGGCACAGGACCCGACATTAAAAAGGTTGGGTGCTACCACAACAATTGATATAATAGTTCCAACCATCTCCACAGCCCTACCCGGGCATAACAGATAGGATCCATACACAAAACGAAACATTTTTGGCAGGTAATGCAGTAAAACATTTGAATAACAATTGTAGGATAAGTGCTGTAAATAAACTCATTTGAAATAGCAGTAAAGTCACGTTTTAGTGGGGTAAGAGAAGGCCCACATTTTAAAGATAAGAAGCCCACATTTTAAAGATAAGAAGCCCACATTTTAAAGATAAGAAGCCCACCTGGACTATGGTTTGTTGTAATTTGAGTCCTAGGTTCGTTCGTACGTCAATATCCAGTCGTCGCGTTCGCGTCCACACTTCTGGCGAGGCTTTAGTACGTCGCCCAAGTCTATCGAGACTTTCGAAAACTTAAGATAACTTTGATATTTCATATCGATGTGAGACTGAATTCCTTAGTGAATTCAATACGTCTCTAATACGTATACGATTGACTTTTCTCGTTCCTCGAGATACGTTCAACGTATAAGTACGTTTTTCGATATATGGATTTCATTTATGAAATCCTTTCTTACTAATGAGGTATTATACTCAATTAGTATATCTTACGCGTACTGACGTATTTACAAACGTATAATCGTCGTTTGACGCGAAAAGTCGGCGAAGTCGACACTGACAACAAAGTCGATGATTTTGACTTTTAAATAGTAATTTCTTACTATTTTGCTTTATAAATCGAATTTAATCGATTTGAAAACGTAAAGTCCTATTCCTCGATTTATCTTGTAAATCAAGGACTTATAATTATTTTCGCATTTTTAATAATTCTTTTTATAATTAAAAAGCGTATTTTGGTTTTTAAAACGTTACAAAATGAACGTTCGTCTCAAACATAGCAATCTATGTTTATAAAATTTTGTAATATTTGAAAACTGTCCAGAATATTATTTTAGTAAATTTTCATAAATAAACTGTTTTAAAAAGGATTTTAAAATCCTTATTAATTATCGATAATTTCGATAATTAGATTAAAAATACTAAATGATCTTTGAAAAATTTTCTAAATTAATATAGTGTATTATTATACACTATGGTCCAGAATATGAATTTATGAAATTCATATAACACTGTTTTCTATTTATTTATATATATACATATATAAATATTCATGGTAATTCCAATAAATAGGGAATAATCATCCAAAAATTCCCGAAGTTGGTATATACCTATTATAACATCCCAACATCAGTATATAATATTCTCATAACCCATAGTTCATCATAACTATTTATTTCAATATATAACAATATTTCACACGGTAATTATAGGGTAATTACCAAATAAATAGTAAATAATTTCTAAAAATTCTAAATAATTTCCAATATCAATAAACATTATATTATAACATTGTAACATCATAATATCAACCAAAACCATTTGAATCATCACCATATGGAGCTACAAGCTCTCGGCTTTTTTGAAAAAAAATGGTATTTGATTTTCAAAAATTCCAACAATTATATACTATGTTTATACACTATAGTAAAGCATTAATACACCATTGCATGTTCAAAAATAAAATCATACATCAACCTATATTTTTATAAAGCTCTCGGCCTTAATAAAAAAATTAAGCATATGGTTTTCAAAAATTCTAATTAAATCATATAACATATAATCAAGGTTCTAAAGCACTAATATGTCATTGCATGCTTGAAATAAAAATTATACATCAAGATACTCATATATATATGTCACGGTATTTTTAAAAATTAAGCTAGGGTTTTTCAAAAATTCCTAAATCAATCTATAGTCTTAAACCATATCATAGATCAATAATACATGCTTAGAATATATCAATATGTATTCGGTCCTCACTGACATTTTGTACCATTTTTGAAAATTATAACAATATACATACTATGGTTCAAAATAATGCATAGGCTAGATACATTCATGCTTTTCATATATATAACAACCTATGTTCATTTACACATGTATACTCACATCTTTGAAAATAAAAATCATCAAGAACATAGATAACCATAGCTCATGCTTCAAGAACATTTAACACATGTATATACATACTAAAGATTTTCGAACACACATACATATATATATAAAGCAGTTTTCGAAATTTTCAGTTTAAAAAGAGGATAAAATCGAAGCTAAATACTATGTATTACCTTGAGAAGGGTCTAGGGTGTCAAGAACACTAAATGGTATCAAGTTTGGAGGAGAAATGGAGATGAAAATGGAAGAAGAAAAATTTTAAAAATGAGAGGTGTTGCTCTCGGTTGTGTGCAGAAAATGGAGAGAAAAATGTGTATTTTGTGTGTTTGAAAATGTGAGAAGGATAGTGTATAAGGTGAAGAGCCTCTCTCCCCCTAATCTCTCTCTCACTTACACGGCTACACACACACATACATAGGGAAATTATGGCTGCACTTGGGAAGGGGAGATGATGATTAAAGAGTGCAAAAGGAGCTCTTCATGTATTGGGCAAAATTTAAAAGTGAAATCATTTGCATGGGGAAGCATAGCCGGCGCATGGGGGGGGTTCTAGGGGCTGTTTTAAATTTTATTTTTACACATAATATATGTATTAATCATAGTATAGTTCATAGATATATAATACATGCCATAAAAATAATTAAAACATAATATATGCATAAATCGGTATTACCGATCCAAAAATTGAAAAATAGGATTAAAAATATAAATTACACCTATTATTGATACTCATGAAATTTTCGTCCCAAATATACACCTATAAATCATAATATATGATTTAGATATTAAATAATAGCATAGGATAAAATTATTACACATTTCAATCATATAAAACCCTAATTTCGCAAAGCTTGAATTTAATTTTTATAAAAACTGCATCATTCGATTTTTATGGCTACAAATCTGATTTAATGCTTAATATTATTCATATATATCATATTATAAAGTTTAGATACCATAGGATAATTTAATGGTATCATTTCATGTGATAAAACCCCTTATTTAAAAGATTAGGGTTTTCGAAATTACAAATTGAAATTATCGAGTTTAAGAACTCCAATATTGATTTTATTAATCATTAATACTGTAATTATATAAAATAATAATAGGAAATTAATTATTATAATTTCCCGAGCATTAAACTCATTTTTCAAAACGTCTCTAGACGTTAACGTTCAAAACGTCTCAAAACGTTCAAAATCGACTCATCTCAAAATGGTCGCAGTAAGTTCATACTTACTAAATAAATATATTCCATTTAATAAAGGAATTAAGATGGAAAATAATCCCAAGCTTCACTGCTCAGAAATTTTATGAAAAGCTGACGTTTGATACGCGTTTGACGTTTAAAAATATTGACGAATCATTTCGTAATATTTCAATCCTTTAATTCACAATCCTTATTGAATTATGAAAAGGAATTCGTTATAACGATATCGTATCGAAGTCACAAGATTCGATGTCGCAAAAAGATAATATACGGCAAAACCCTAATTACGGGTTCAGAATACCGTAATCGTATATTCGTTTCTTTGGAATATTACATTCCACCCCTTCGAAAAATTTAGTCCGAAATTTGTATACCTCTTAGAAAAATAAATCGGGTATTTTTCCTCATTGCTTCTTCAAGCTCCCACGTGGCTTCTTCTTGTCCGTGGTGTCTCCACAGTACTTTTACTAACGGAATCGACTTGCTCCGTAGTTGTTGAACTTTGTGGTCCAGTATGGCTGCGGGTTCTTCCTTATAGCTCATGTCTGGCTCGAGGATCACGTCGTCTTGATGAATCACGTGCCTTGGGTCGTGAGCGATTTTTCAATTGTGAGGCGTGGAAAACATTATGGACATTTCCTAGGTTTGGCGGAAGAGCCAACCTATAAACAATGGACCTATCCTCTCTAGGATCTCATATGGTCCTATAAAACGGGTCTAAGCTTTCCTTTCGTGCCGAACACGACAATCCTTTTGATGGAGAGACCTTAAGAAAGACTTTGTCTCCATCCTCAAATCAGTAGCTTGGATCTCACGGCGTATCGTCAAAGATTTCTGTCATCTGAGCCTCTTTTATCCTTAGTTTAATCTGTCGAACGATCTCGATCATTTCGTTCACTGCATCAGGCCCTATAACTTTCCTCTCACCGATTTCATCCCAATAAAGCGGTGATCTACACTTTTTGCCATACAAGGCTTCGTATGGGGCCATGCCGATCGTCGCTTGATAACTGTTGTTGTAAGCAAATTCAATCAGAGGTAAAATATCTTCCCATTTTGCACCTCGATCCAATACTACGGTTCTAAGCATATCTTCAAGCGTTTGGATCGTTCTTTCCGATTGTCCATCAGTTTGTGGGTGGAAAGCTGTACTAAAATTTAATCTCGTACTCAGTTCTCGCTGCAAGCTAATCCAGAATCGGGATGTGAACTTGGAGTCTCGATCAGAGGTAATAGACTTTGGCACTCCATGTAGTCGTACAATTTCCTTAACATACAGCTGGGCTAACTTATCAGATCCATAAGTGCTTTGAATAGGTAGAAAGTGAGCACTTTTGGTAAGTCTATCCACAATTACCCATATGGCTGTGTTTCCTCTTCTCGATTTGGGTAAGCATGTGAAATCCATCGTTATATCGTCCCACTTCCATTCGGGATTTCCAACGGTTGTAATTTCCCATAGGGTCGTTGGTGTAGTGCTTTCACTTGTTGACAAACAAGACAATGTTCACTGAAAGAAGCTATGTCTCGTTTCATGCCTTCCCACCAAAATTTTCTTTCGGTCCCTGAGTACATCTTAGTCCTGCTGGGTGGGCGGTGTAGGGCGTATCGTGAGCCTCACTCATGATTTCGTTCTGAAGCTCTGCGTCGTCAGGAACGCATATCCTACCTTCAAACAATAAGGCGTTATCCGGTGCCTCTTGAAATTCTTGAATCCTTGAGACCTTAGTCTTTCTCGGATCTTTTCAACTTTTCCTCAATCCTTTGTCTCTCGACAATTCTTTTTCTTAGATCGGATGTCAGTGTGAGTGTAGCGATACAGCTCACAATTGTTTCAGGTGGTTCCACCAATTCAATCTTCATCCTGCCAAACTCTTCAACGAGTTTTTCCTCTTGTACAAAGAGACATCCTAACTGGTATGGCTCTTACGACTCAAGCGCCGCCACTACATTCGCCTTGCCGGGTGATAGTTAATACCACAGTCGTAATCTTTTACTAATTCTAGCCATCTTCTTTGTCTCATGTTCAGATCTCTTTGTTCGAAGAAATACTTCAAACTTTTATGATCCGTGAAGATCTCACATCTCACACCATAGAGATGGTGTCTCCAAATTTTTAGGCATGAACTACATTTGCTAATTCCAAATCGTGGGTTGGGTAGTTCAACTCGTGGGAGTCTGAGTTGTCGGGATCGCGTAAGCTATCACCTTTCCTTCTTGCATCAAAACACAACCCACCCCGATCTTAGATGCGTCTGTATAGACTACGCACTTTGTCCGCTTGGGACCTGCTAGAACCTGATGCAGTCGATTTTTCTTGAGTATTTGAAAACTTCGTCTCGCACTCATCGGTCCAATTGAACTTGATTCCCTTCCGAGTAGCGGGTTATTGGCCTTGCAATCTTGGAGAATCCTTGATGAATCTCCTATAGTAGCCATTAATCCTAGGAAACTTCTAATTTCGTGATGTGTTCTTGGTGATTTCCATTCTTGCACGGCCTCTACTTTGGTTGGATCTACTTTTATGCCTTGACAGACACGATGTGTCCAAGGAACATAACTTCCTTCACCAAAACTCACATTTGCTAAACTTAGCAAAGAGTCTTTCATTCCTCAAGGTTTGCGTAACCGTCGTAGATGTTCATATGATCCTCTTCATTCTTTGAATAAATAAGGATGTCATCTATGAATACCAAAACAAACTTATCCAAAATGGATGAAATACTGCATCATGAGGTCCATGAATCTGGTGGTGTATTGGTTAATCCGAATGGCATAACTATGAATTCATAGTGGCCATATCCGTTTGAATGCGTCTTGGTACATCTTGAGCCGTATTTTCGGTTGGTGGTATCGACTTAAGATCAATCTTGAGAATACACCACGCTCCTCGAATTGATCAAGCAGTCATCAATTACGGGTAAAGGGTATTTGTTCTTTAGTGTCATCTTATTTAGTTCTCTATAATCGATGCACATCCTCAAAGAACCATCCTTTTCTTAACAAGCGAATGCAGGCTCCCCAAGGTGAAACACTCGGCCTAATAAATCCTAGATCCAAAAGCTCTTGGATTTGGATCTTGACTCTTCTAGCTCCTTCGGGGCCATTCTATAGGCGCCTTCGACCTTTGGGCTGATCACGGCTCCAAGTCGATGGTAAACTCTAGTCGTCTGTCGGGAGGTAGTCCCGTAGATTTTCGGAAATCGTCCAAAACTCTTGGACAACTTCAATGTCTTCTACCGTGCTTGGTTTATCCCGTCGTTCAAATAAGCGAGGAATGCAAGACATCCTTTACGGTTCATCATCCTCCTAGCTTGTAGTGCTGACACTATTGGCACTCTTCTTCCCATGTTGATCCCATGGAAATGCGTAGCTTCTTGTCCCGGAAAGTGAAACGAAATTTTCCTTTCCTTACAGAGAATCGTGGAATGATTCTTAGCTAACCAGTCCATTCCTAGGATTATGTCTACATCGTCCATGGGTATTATGTTTAGATCGTTAGCCAGAACCTTAAGTGATCCTAATGTCAACTCTAGGTTCGAGCAAAAGTGTGTAACGGTCATAATTCCTCCTATAGGCGATGAGATTCTCATATCCTGGCTTGATCTTTCAGACCTAAGGCCCAAAGATTTCACGCATGATTTTGCAATAAAGAACGCTAAGCACCCGTGTCGAGCAAGATTATAACGGTAGGTTGAGAAGAACTCCCATACCGCCAAGTTTCCTTAGTTCTGTTACGCTCGCCTCCTATGCGGGCGTGAGGCTCTAGCTGAGCTTACCGAGGTCGACGGGCGCCGTCTGGCTGATTCGGCGGTTGTTGCTGGCTGTTTGCTGCCGGCGTTACGCAGTGGTTATCGCCTCTATTTGTTGTTGTGGCGGTGGCTGCTGGAGTTGTTGTTGTTGAGGCTGTGTTTGCCAATTGGAGTTCTTGGGGTTGGGGCTGGGCTAACTGCGGTGGTGGAGTCGTATAGCCCTCAATGGTGAGCATTGCCGGTTGGTTCGGCCTTCCATCCGAACGTGTCATCGGGCAATTGTTGGCGTAATGCCCGTTCACCCGCATTTGTAACAACACCACGTTGCCGTGCACACACCTTGTGTGTTCTATGGCATCGAGGCATTGAGTGTCCTCGATTGTTCATGTGGTCCCTTCGGTGGAGCATAAAACGCCTCTCTTCAAAGATTGTCCCTGTGGCGCCGGCGTCTCTTTGCCACTCAAGGCGCTTGTGACTCGTGTCCCAAAATTCCACGGTTGTTATTCCCGCTGGTTGGGTTCCCATCTCCCTTTCCTTTATCCAAAGGTGCATTGTGTGTCCGAGATGACACCGACTTATTTTCGGTCATGGCGCTTCTATATCTAAAGCTCGTCATGAGAGCTTCGAGTAGACAGTCTCCATGGTGGCAAGAGACATGCGTATCTCCATTCTTAGCCACCGCTCGAACTTTTCCGACATCTTCAAGTCGGTGTCTACTAGATCCAAGCGATATCTTGGCGTCTCGCAGAAAGTGCGATCGTGAGTCGATTACGGATAATTTTTCTTGTTTTAGCGGGAAGAATTCTGCCTTTTTCCCTATAACTTTTGGGGATATACTTTTCGTACAATTCTCTCTTGAAATCCTCCCACGAGAATTCCTCCATTTGTTCTGTGTAAAGCCTTCTTCCGGCTTCCCACTGTGTCACCGTCCAACCACCGAAAGTAACACACGACGCCCTTTCTTGTGCGTGCATCTTAAGAAGGTAAAGATCCGTTCAATAGCCCCGACCCGTTGTTCGGCTTCTTCCGGTTGCCTTTCCCGTTAAAGATAGGAGGTTCTGTCTCAAAACATTTCTTGATCCTGCGATCGGGTTGAGGTGGAGGTGGTGGTTGGGGATTGTCTTACGGCTCTTGTTCTGGGACTCTACCCTTCCTCTCGGCCTTCCCGTCCTCGACCTCGGGTTCACCGCCCCGATTCCTTCTCGGAGGCATGCTTGCTATGAAAAACAAGTAAACATTAAGCATTTATTCTTTCACACCACATCCACTCACACCTTGTTTGGCCTTGTCATAAAGCGATCCCAAACAGTATAACATTCTTAACAAACATAACTTGCATAAAAAGCCCTATTAGGGTCGGTGTATATATATATATCGAAAATTTCATCATAGCGGGATGTTCAAAACAATGGGTAAACAGAAAACATAAATCCCGGCCCACACGGCCTAAAAAGAGATTTCGAGTTTTAGAACTAAGGTGCAACAAAAGAAAAAGAGAAAAGCTAGCACACACGCTAGACATAACAAAACAAATTCTAATTAAGACGTCGCCTAGTGCCTTCACGAGGTCTTTCCCTATTCCGTGTCTTCCTCAGGGTCTTCCTCCTCCTCCGAATCATCTTCGCTGTCGGAAATGTCCATACGGGGTAGCCCCCTGGATGGTCCGGCTCCATTGCTTTCCACCATCGGTATATCTCGCATGGGGTTAAAAGCGGTGGTCGCATTCGCCCGAGGCTCGTAGTCGGGGCGAATCGGACTGTAGCATACTCGAGTCGGGTCATGGCACAGGAAGGCATCGATACTCTCATCCGTCTTTGTCAGGTGAAAGTGCTCGACTGGTGGTATGGCTGGGACCATAGGTGGTGGAGGTGGTGCTTGGTGGACGTGCGGGGTGTCCGGCAGTGGGGTGGAAATACCGGCTCTCCCAGGCTGCAGGCGTGCTGCCTCTCTAAGCGGCGCAGGTCCGCCTCGTCGAATCGATCTGGAGGTACCACTTTGGGTCGATCTCCTCGGAACCTCTGTGTACAGCCACTCTGGCGACTCATCCCGCCAGGTATACTCTCGGGGAGGGAGGTAGGGTCCTCTCGGTGCTGCCCCGTAAATGCTATATACGTAAGTCAGGTGACTCACGAACTTGGGCAGATCTCCCACCAAGTCGTAGCTGCCTATCGCCCGGTAGATGTAATCCCCCGATATCTCTCGAGCATATCCATCCCAGGTGCAGGGGAGTATCGCTAGAAGGCGCTGGATGCCGTCATAATCAGTCACGCCGTGAGCTCGGGCGTCTCTCAAAGGCGGAGATAATATGCGAAGAACTACTTTAAGTCTTCCCAGTAGACATCCAACTAGGCGATATATACTCACCTCCTCCTGCAGGGGTGGGGTGTGGTCCAATCCTCCTCCTCTCGAGATATCTCAACCCCTCCATCCGTCACGAATAAAACTAACATAAGTCGACTATCGTCATGAATAAGCGGCGAGGATATCTTAAGCGTAGCATTGAAGCAACTAGATAAGGTCAAGCAAGTCTATAAGGTAGGTAAGATCATACTGCACAATACTCACCACTACTTACCTTCTTAATCTTACCCAAACATATACATAAGCCAACAACATCTTAATATAAGCTATGAGATCCTTATTCTATACCAAACACTCGAACTAGAGTTCAACGGACTCTATCGTATTCTGGAGGCAGAATTAAGGATTCTGTTCTTCATAACAAATGAAGATCAGTGCGTTAGGAGTACGCAGGTGAAAACCATGCGTAAATCGGAGTCCTAACGAGAGAGATCTAGCTAAAACAAATCTACTGCGCAGTGTAGGAAATTTGCGCGATCGTGCCAAATTGCAAATTGAGACGTATGTCGACGTAAAACGTTTATCATCTTCAGGTCTTTAAGTTGAGGCTGAACATTCTGAAGCCGTAAGTGGCGTCCATTTGGTGTTGATGCTCACTCGTGTCGAAGTAGTGATGGAGTGCCGACGTCATTCAACTTAAAGGTTGAGGTTGTCCTCGTCCATCCTTCTCGCTCGTCTTCCGTCGTTCGTGCCCAAGGGTATCGTTACTTTCATTCTTCCTATCGTTCTTTTGTTCGCATAAGGAAAAGAAGTTCGTACTTCTATGTTCTTTCACGATACGTGAACATGCTCCTTAGAGTCTAAGTTCGTTTCATGATAACATATCATTCATCATAAATAAGATTTTGAAAGTCGAGAGTAAAGTTTTATTTGCAAATTTGGAAGTATGATTTCAAAAGGCGGTCATGATCAATCCATATACATTTTAAAATGAATTAGTTCGTTTCATGTTGATCATTCAACTCGATACTACCATACACTTCCATCTCAATACGAGTAATTGTATTGGTTCAATTCAAAAATTTTGGAAAAATTTCTTCCTTGACTTCAAAATTTTCAAAATAATGAAATTTCTCAAAAGTTTCTCTAACTTGCTCATCATGTAAATTTTCCATTTCATGAGTTTGAGAAAGAAATGCGATTACCTTTTTCGGTTGAGCTCGATGTGATGGAGTGTTGAGAGGAGTCGATGAGGTTTCTAGAAGTCCGGTGACTCGATTTAGATTTAGAATAAAGGTCTTGGGTTTTCAAAGAGCAAAAGCGCTACGATACCATTACATCACGACCCATTCCGGACCAACCCGAACTGGAGGCGACTAATACTAGGAGTAGTATTTTGAGGATTACGGGTAAAATAAAATGCATAAGAATAAGCTAACATGTTTGAGCGAGAATATAGGTGATGTTATAATGTTTTTGAAAAGGTTTGAGCCATCGGACCCCAAAACTTGGCACGATCAGATGGGCCTTGATAATTCACAACATAAAACATAAATAAAGGAGTTCGAGTATAGCGGCGGAGAGTGTGAATACATATATGACGATATGCATTCAAGGTAAAACCCAAATTACGGGTTGAATACCGTAATCGTATATTCGTTTCTTTGGAATATTACACACGCCCAAAATATTTATGTTTTATGTATGTATCCAATCCATGATTGTTGATGCATAATGTTGGGTAGCCACTTTATGACATGCTTGAATCGTATTCTTGGAAGTACCCCAAGAATGATGGAGAATCGTATCTGTCTTGAGATGGCTGGATTTTGTGCATCGATTATTTGTGATTGTGTCTTGAAAGGGTGCTCGGCGATCACGGCGTCTGTGAGAGGCCTCCTCTCCGGTATGAGGTGTTGTGAATGATTGATTGTGGTGGATGTTGATCATACATCGTGGAAAATGCTTGCAAGCTATATTTATTGAAAATGACAGAAAATATTTAGTAAGCACGAGTATTTCAAATTAAAACCTCGTGTCTTCTTGTGATGAAGCGAGTAACTCAAGCTGTGATAAATTATTTTGGCATGAGCCATCGAGTGCATTATTTGTACTCGACCTGCATATTGTTTTAAATGTGCGATTGAGCAGTGATGGTGATGGGCGGAGATGTTGAGTAGTCGGGGGCCTTTTGGTATTTATTATGTTTGAAAGAAAGAACCTTGAGTGCATATCGTCATATATGCATTCACATGCTTTCCGTGCATATTACGAATATTTTGTATGTTATTGTGCGATTGTATACATGAATTATCGAACCTCTTCGTTAAAGGAACTTCGTAGCCTTTACATTTGTATATGACTTTTGCCTTGTGAATAAGGGTTGAATTGTTTTTGCCTTGTAAATAAGGTTTGATTATTGAAGTTCGATAAATATTATTACGAAATCTTTGATTATTTCTATCAATTGTTTTGCTTTCCTTTGTTCCAAGATCCGATTCTCTCTAATCATCCTTTGGATTAGGCGGTGTGACGATCTTGGATGTCCAACCGGTAATGGAGGAACACGGGCTCCCCCGCTCTAGGCGTCTTTGCCCTATCCACTGTATAACCTACCTCACCAATCCGGTATAGAGGTATCACCGGTCGATCTCCTCGGGACTTCCGTGTATAACCATTATGGCGACTCATCACGCCAAGTGTATTCCGTGGAGGGAGATAAGGTCCCCTCGGTGCGGCTCCATAACATCATGACGTAAGTCGGATGACTTACAAATGCAGGCGAGTCTCCGATCGGTCAAAGCGCCTTGCCCGGTAAATATAATCTCCCGATATCTCTCGGGCATAACCGTCCCATGTGCAAGGGAGTATAGACAGGAGGCGTCTGATGCCATCATAGTCAGTAGCACCGTAGGCTCGGGCGTCTCTCCAGGCGGAGGTAGTGCGCCGAGAACTGCCTAAATCCTCCCGGCCATCATCCGGTGATGCGGTATATACTCAACACCTCTTCAGGGGTCGGGTGTGGTCCAATCCTCCTCCGAGCGATATATCTCATCCCCTCCATCTGCCACGATTAAAACTAACGTAAGTTAACTATCGTCGTCTCAAAACATAAAGGATAGCATAACGAGAAGCAACTAGGCTAGAACTAAACAATCCGTAAGGTAGGCAACATCATAATGTACAATACATACCACAACTTACCTTCTTTGTCTTACCCAAACGTATACATATAAACTAATAACGTCTTAATATATGCTACGAGATCCTTGTCTTATATCAAACACTTAAGCTAGGGTTCAACAGACTCTATCGTATTCTGGAGACAGAATTAGGGATTCTGTTCTTCATAACAATTGAAGATCAGTGCGTTAGGAGTACGTAGGTGAAAACAATGCGTAAATCGGAGTCCTAACGAGAGAGATCTAGCTAAAACAAATTTACTGCGCAGTGCAGGAAATTTGCGCGATCGTGCAAAAATGTAAATCGAGACGTATGTCGACGTAATACGTCTACCATATCCATGTCTTTAGGTTGAGGCTGAACATTCTGAAGCCGTAATTGAATTTCACGTCATGATTCGTGTCGACGTTTACTCATGTAGAATTGGTGATGAAAAGTCGACGTCGTTCTTCCGTAAGGTTGAGGTCGTCCTCGTTCGTCCTTCATCGTTAGAGTTCGAAGTTATCATCAATCATTCTTCCTAACGTTCTTTTGTTCTTATACAGAAAGGAAAGAAGTTCATACTTCTAAGTTCCTTCACAATGAGTGATCATGCTCCTTAGAGTCTAGGTTCTCTTGTGATAACATATCGTTCATCATGATCTCAAAATTTGAAAATACGATTTTCAAAGTAACTTCATAACAAATTTTGGAATTTGGAAATAAAGTTTCAAAACAACATATCCGACTCATGCTCGCATATCAATATGAATTCATCCTTCCCGATTATCATTCAATTCAACTCCACCACACACTTCCATCTCAAAACCTGAGTGTTCACATCAATACTCATTGATTTCAATTCAAAGTTTTTGGAAAAGGTTTTCTTGCCAAACTGTCATTCTCATCATCAAACTTTTCATAATATCATAATCTTTCAAAAGCTCTTCCAACTTGCTCATCATGTAAATATTTTCCATTTCATGAGTTTGAGAAAGAAATGCAGTTACCTTTTTCCCGGTTGAGCTCGATGTGATGGAGTGTTGAGAGGAGTCAGTAGATTTCTAGAAGTCCAGTGACTCAATCTAGACTTAGAATAAAAAGGATTTGGGTTTACAAAGAGCAAAAGCGCTCTGATACCACTTCTGTCACGACCCCATTCCGGATAACCCGGACTAGAGGGTGACTAGTACTAGGAGTAGTATTTTAGGGTTACAAGACTAAGATAAAGATGCATAATAACAATAAATTAGCATGCTTGAACATGATCAATCTAGCATGCTTAATCGTCATATTAGGTAATGTTATAACGATTCAAATGGGTTAGGCCATCGGACCCAAAGACCTAACTATGGTCCGATGGACCTCAATAGTTTATGTTGCATTATCCTCCAACAATCCAAAGTATAAAATGACTTGAGAGACCTTAACAATTCATAACAATATGTAAAGTAAATGAATTCGAGTTTGTGCGTGAAAGTGTGTGAATACATATATGACGATATGTATTGAAGGTGAAAACCACAAATCCTAGATAAATTGGTCAAGGACACTGACTCTCAACACATCTCCCATCACCATCGTGAGCTCAACCCGCACATTTAAAACAAACATGCGGTGAGTACAAGAAATTGCACTCGGTGGACTAATGCGAAACATTTGATAAAGATTACGTTGCTAATATCGAGTAAGTCACAAGGTTTTAGTTGAAATGCCTTGCGCTTACTAAAATCATTTCGATTCGCAAAAGTAGTTTGCCGAGCATTTTCTTGGTGTGTATGGTCCATATCTCATAGTAACAATTCATATGATATTAAAAATTAAGCGTCGAGAGAGGCCTCCCATCTACGACCGTGACCGCCCCGAATCCGTCTGTATACGATCGGCTCTCTGAAGTGTATGTTAACACAACATAGTTCCAACCTTCACGCCAATCCTAGCTGGCATTTATCATCCGGCACGGACCCGACATTTAAAAGGTTGGGCGCGACCCAAATGACATAACTGTCATAATAAAGTTCCAACCATCTCCACACCTACGGGCATACAGATAGATCCATACACAAACGAAATATTTTTGGCGGTAATGCGGTAAAACATTTTGTTATGATTTATAGAATAAGTATCGTAAATAAACTCATTTGGAATAACAAGAAAGTCACATTTTAGTGGGGTAAAAAGGCCCACATTTGAAGATAAAAGCCCTTTGGACTATGGTTCGTTGTAAAAGTTCTAGGTTCGATCGTTCGTCGAAATCCGATCGCCAGCGTTTGCGTCCACACCTTTCTGAAAGCGAGGCTTTAATGCGTCACTCAAGTCTCTCAAGACTTTCAAAAGCTAAGATAAACTTGATATTTCATATCGATGTGATCGAATTCCTTAGTGAATTCAATACGTCTCAACACGTATCTGATTGAGTTGTTCTGATTCGCCGAGATACGTTCAACGTATGAGTACGTTTTTCGATATATGGATTTCATTTGTGAAATCTTTTCTTACTAATGAGGTATCATACTCAATTAGTATATCTTACGCGTACTGGCGTATTCGTCAATCGTGTAAACGTACGTTTGACTTAAAAAGTCAACGAAGTCGACACCGTCGACAAAGTCAACAATTTTGACTTCCAATAGTAATTTCTTACTATTTCGTTTTATAAATCGAATTTGATCTATTTGAAAACGTAAAGTCCTATTTCTCGATTTATCACGTAAATCAAGGACTTATAAATAATTTCGCATTTAATAAACCTTTTATAAATAAAGCGCGTATTTCGGTTTTAAGCGTTATAAAATGAGCGTTTGTCTCGAACATAGCAATCTATGTTCATAAAAATTTGTAAAATTTAATTATGTCCAGAATATTAATTAAACATATATTTTCTTAATAAACCGATTTAAAAGGATTTAAAATCCTTATTAATTATCGAAAATCTTGATAATTAATTTAAAAATATCGATGACTTTTGAAAATTTTCTAAATTAATATAGTGCATTATTATACACTATGGTCCAGAATATGAATTTATAAAATCCATATGATATTGTTTGCCATTTATTAATATATATACATATATATAGCTACGGTAGTTTCAATAATTAGGAATAATTATCCAAAATTCCCAAAATTGAAATATACATAGTATAATATCCCAAAATCAATATACATCACCAATATAACCTATAGTTCACCATAACCATTCATTTAATAATATATAGCAATATTCATTAATTACAAGATAATTACCAAATAATTAGCAAAAATTTCTAAAATTCCAAATAAATTCTAACATCATTAAACATTATACTATAACATTGTAACATCATAACATCAACCAAAAAAATTTGAATCATCACCATATGGAGCTCAATAGCTCTCGGCTTTTTTGATTCAAAATGGTATTTTGATTTTCAAAAATTCCAACAATTATATACTATGTTTATACACTATAGTATACTAATATAACATCATAATATTTATCAAAACTAATTAAATCATCACCTTCAAGAGTATATCACTCACGGTTTATTTGATTTAATTAGGTAAATGATTTCCAAAAATTCTAATAAATTCACACAATACATAAACAATATACTAAAGCATTAATACACCATTGCATGTTCAAAAATAAAATCATACACCAATCTATACATTCACAAGCTCACGGTATTTATTTAAAAATCCAACTTATGGTTTTCAAAAATTCTAAATAAATTATAGAACATATAATCAAGGTTCTAAAGCAATAATATGCTATTGTATGCTTGAAATAAAAATTATACACCAAGGTATGTTCATACATGCTCACGGTATTAAAGGGTTAAATAGCTAGGGTTTTCAAAAATTTCTAAATACATTCCTATGTGTTCTAACCACATTATATAACAATAATCCAAGCTAAAAACACCTAAGAACATTCGGTCATCACCATTTTATTTTTATAGTTTTCGAAAATTATTTCAAATACATACTATGGTTCGAATATTTCATATACATGTTAAATCCTTACAAGCATTTCATACATGATAACCTATGTTCATTTCAACACATATGCTCATATTTTTGTAACTAAAAACCCATCAAGAATAATATGAACACATATCTCATGCTTCAAGAACATTTAAACAAATATGTATACATATATAAAAATTTCGAAACACACACATAAACATATATGAACATGCTAGATTTTTTTTTTGAATAAATGGAGGATGAAATCGGTGCTAATGACCATGTGTTACCTTTGAAATAGAATGGTTTCAAGAACAATGTATAATGTATCAAGGTTTGGTGAAGAAATGTAGAAGAATGGAAGAGAAGAAAATTTGAGAGAGTGAGAGAGATGCTCTCGGTTTCTTTGGCTGAAAATGGGAGAGAGTGAAGTGTTTTGTGAGAGTGTAGAGTGTTTGAAATGTGTAGTGAGTGTAATAGAGTGTAAGGTGAAGAGTCCTCCCCTATGCCCTTGTACACGGCGCACACACACTTCACAAAGAGGAAAAAAAATAATTGCAGTACTTGGGAAGTGGAGTGTGATGATTATAGAGTGTAAAAGGAGTCCTTCATGCATTGGGTGATTTAAAAAGGCATAATCATGTTTATGGGGAGAAGGGGGAAATCGGCGCATGGGTGTGGGTTAAGGGCTGATTTTAAATTTTAATTATCTTATAATACAATGTATTGATCATATATAAATCATAGATATATAATACATGTCATAAAAATGATTAAATCAACACACAAACACAATTTAGAAATTACCGATAAAAATTTGAGAAAATAGGAATGAAAATATAAATTACACCTATTATTGATACTCATGTAATTTTCGGTCATATATATCATAATATATGATTTAGATATTAAATAATAGCATAGGATAAAATTATTACACATTTCATGCAATAAAAACCTAATTTTCGAAAATAGGGTTTCGAATTTTATAAAAACTGAAACCATCGAATTTAATGCTTAATAATATCCATATATATATCATATTATATAGTTTAGATACCATATGATAATTTAATGGTATCATTTCATGTTATCAAACCCTAATTTATAAGATTAGGGTTTTCGAAATTAATTTTCGAAAATATCGAGTTTAATAACTAAAATATTGATTTTAATAATTATTCATACTGTAATTATATAAAATAATAATAGGAAATTAATTATTATAATTTCCTGAGCATTAAACTCATTTTTCAAAAATTCTCTAGACGTTGACGTTCAAAACGTCTCAAAACGTTCAAAATCGACTCATCTCAAAATGGTCGCAGTAAGTTCATACTTACTAAATAAATAAAATTCCATTATCATAGGAATTAAGATGGAAATTAATTCCAAGCTTCACTACTCAGAAAATTTCATGAAATGCTGACGTTCGATACGCGTTCGACGTTAAAATATATTGACGAATCATTTCGTAATATTTCAATCCTTTAATTCACAATCCTTAGTGAATTATGAAAAGGAATTCGTTATAACGATATCGTATAGAAATCACAATATTCGATGTCGTAAAAATTATATACGGTAAAACCCTAAGTACGGGTTTAGAATACCGTAATCGTTAGTTCGTTTCTTTGGAATATTACATTTATTTTGATCATACAATGGTGTATTAATGCTTTAATGTATTAAATATGTGATGTATGATTTTATTAGAATTTTTGAAATCATTTACCTAATTTAATCAAATAAACCAAGAGCAATGAGCTCATATGGTGATGATTTAATTGGTTTTTGATTAATTTTATGATGTTATATTAGTATACTATAGTATATAAGCATATTATACAATTGTTGGAATTTTGGAAATCAAACCTAATTGAAATCAAAAGAAGCGAGAGCTATTGCTCCATAGGGTGATGATTTCAAATGGTTTTAGTTAATGTTATGATGTATTATTGTTATACTATAATGTTTAAGGATGTAGTAAATTATTTAGAATTTTTAGAAATTGTTTGATAATTATTGGGTAATTATCTTTAAATTACCGTGAATATTACTATATATTGTCGAATGAATGGTTATGATAGACTATAGGTTATAATTGTGACATATATTAATGTTGGGACATTATACTATGTGTATATCAATTTTGGGAATTTTTGGATGATTATTCCATATTTTCGAAAATTACCGTAGCTATATATATATATATATATATATATATATATATATATATATATATATTAATAATTGACAAACAATATCATATGGATATTACAAATTCATATTCTGGACCATAGTGTATAATAATACACTATATTAATTTAGAAAAATTTTCGAAAATCATTTAGAAATTTTGAATTAATTATTGAGAATTTTCGATAATTAATAAGGATATTAAATCCTTTTTAAATCATTTTATTAATAAAATATATGTCCAATTAATATTACGGACATATTTGAATTTTATAAAATTTTATAAAATAGATTGCTATGTTTAAAACAAACGTTTATTTAATAACGTTTTTAAATCGAAAATATGCGTTTTAATTATTAAAAGGATTAATAAAAGATGAAATTATTTATAAGTCCTTGATTTACGTGATAAATCGAGAAATAGGACTTTACGATTTCAAATCGATCAAATTCGATTTACAAAACGAAATAGTAAGAAATTACTATTTGAAAGTCAAAATTGTTGACTTTGTTGACCAAGATTGACCGTTGACTTTTAAGTCAAACATACGATTATCGATTGATAAATACGTCGATACCGTATGATATACTAATTGAGTATGATACCTCATTAGTAAGAAAAGATTTCACAAATGAATTCCGTATATCGAAAAACATGCTTATCGTTAAGCGTATCTCGGCGAACGAGAACAATTGATTATATACGTGTTGAAACGTGTTGAATTCATTAAGAATTCGGTTCACCCCGATATCGGATATCGAGTTCATCTTAGATTTTAAAAGTCTCGAGACTTGAGCGACGTCTAAAGCCTCGCCAAAAGTGAGGATAAACGCAACGATTGGATATCGACGTGCGAACAAACCTAGAATCGATTTACAACGAACCATAGTCCAAAGGGCTTCTTATCTTCAAAATGTGGGCTCTCTTTCAAACAAAAGCGACTTTGCTACTCTTTACAAATGAAATTATTTATTTCGCTTATCTTCAACTGTTGATAAACTGTTTACAAGATTACACCAAAAATATTACATTTTGTATGGATCCTATCTGTTATGCCGGGTAGAAATGTGGCGATAGTTGGAACTATATTATGACGAGTTATGTCATTTGGGTCGCACCCAACCTTTTTAATGTTGGGTCCCGTGCGGATGATAAATGTCCGCTAGGATTGGCGTGAAGGTTGGAACTATTGCTATGTTAACATATGCTTGTGAGAGTTGTGTCTTATGCGGGATTACGGCGGTCGCGGCGTCGTAGAAGGGAGGCCTCCTCGGCGTTTAATTTTAATCTTCATATGAATTGTTACTATGAGATACGGACCATACACACCAAGAAAATGCTCGGCGAGCTATGTTTATGAACGAAAATGTTTTAGTAAGCCGCAGGCATTTCAACTAAAACCCTCGTGACTTACTACGATATTGGCGGTACAGAATCGTATATCAAATGTTTTCGGCATGAGTCCACCGAGTGCAATTTCTTATACTTAGCCACTGCGTGTTTGTTTTAAATGTGCGAGTTGAGCTTCGATGATGATGATGGGAATGTGTTGAGGAGTCGGTGTCTCGACCAATTTATCTAAATTTGTGGTTTTCACCTTGAATGCATATCGTCATATATGTATTCACACACTTTCCGCTGCTAAACTCTGAACTCATTTATTTATGCTTTACGGTCATAAACTATTGAGGTCCATCGGACCATGGTTAAGATTTTGGGGTCCCATGGCCTAACCCTTTTTAAACGTTATGACATCATCTTATGTTATGATCAAGCATGCTAGATTATTCTTATTACATCATTATATCATGTTCGAGCATGCTAGTTTATTGTTATTATGCATCTTTATCTTAGCCGTGTAATCCCTAAAATACTACTCCTAGTATTAGTCGCCCTCCAGTCCGGGTCGTCCGGAGTGGGGTCATGACAGGGAATTTAGGACTTGGAATGATCTGGATAAATTTTGATCTTAAACAAATAAAGGGCAAGTAAATTTTCGGTCACTAGTGAGATATATATGATTGATATATTTGGGAGGATATAACAAGGACAAAAAAAATCTATATGATTAGAATAAAATTTATGATCACCGACTCAACACGATGTATATGACTCAGGTACTATGGATCGTATATAAACATGAAAAACGAAAGAAAAACAACGAAGAAGGCAGTGACAGAAAAACGAATAACCAGACACGGAAGACACGACCTTGCTCGGGGCAAGGCTCTGATACCAAATTATAACCACACAACTCTCTCTTTAATCCTAATTTGGTTTTCTAATGACCCACAATGAAGTATATGACTCAAGGACCCCAAAACACCCAACGAAAACTTAACAAAACAAATTGACGAAATTCCTCAAAAAAAATTTCGAATTTTTTCCTAGCCTCTCTAGGGACCTCTGTTACACGAATATCAAAGCTATAAATAACGAAATAGAAATTTTTTCCGCCAATTTACTAATTTTTTTTCCCACCAATTTTGTTCCTGGAAATTTACTCTTTTTCCGCTTCTGATTCTAGGCTACGTATTCGCGTCAATTTACTCTTTTTATCCATCTCTAATAGATAACTACTTCACAATGATTGGAAATTTAGGACATGGAATTATCTGGATTGTCACGACCCCACTCCGGACCAACCCGGACTAGAGGGCGACTAATACTAGGAGTAGTATTTTAGGAGTTACATGGCTAAAATAGAGATGCATAACAAAAGTAAACTAGCATGCTTGAGCAGAATATGAGATAATGTCATAACGGTTTTAAAAAGGTTTAGGCCATCGGACCCCAAAACTTGGCCTGATCCGATGGACCTCAATAGTTCATAAGCATAAAGCATAAATAAAGAAGTTCAGAGTGTAGCAGCGGAAAGTGTGTGAATACATATATGACGATATGCATTCAAGGTATAAACCACAATTTCAAGATAAATCGGTCAAGGACACTGGACTCCTCAACACATCCCCTATCATCACCATCGACTCAACTGCACATTTAAAACAAACATGCGGGGCTAAGTACAAGAAATTGCACTCGGTGGACTTATGCGAAAACATTTGATAACATTTGAATTACGCGCCAATAACGAGTAAGTCACAGAGGTTTTAGTTAAAATGCCTTGGCTTACCAAATCATTCGAAGTAAACATAGCTCGGCGAGCATTTTCTTGGTGTGTATGGTCCGTATCTCATAGTAACAATTCATAACATGTATTTAAAATTAAGCGTCGAGAGGAGGCCTCCCATCTACGACGCCGTGACCGACCATAATCCGTCTAACTACATCGCTCTCTTCACAGCATATGTTAACACAGTATAGTTCCAACCTTCACGCCAATCCTAGCCGGGCATTTATCATCCGCACGGACCCGACATTAAAAAGGTTGGGCGACCCAAATGACATAACTTTGTCATAATAAAGTTCCAACCATCTCCACACCTTCTACCGGGCAAGCAGATAGGATCCATACACAAAACGAAATATTTTTAGCGGTGTCGGTAAAACATTTGATAACAAATTGTAGAATAAATCAGTAAATAAACTCATTTTGGAATAACGATGTAAAGCAATTCTTAGTGGGGTAAGAAAGGGCCCACATTTTGAAGATAAAAGCCCACCGGACTATGGTTCGTTGTAAAAGTCATAGGTTCGATCGTTATTCGAAATCTGAGTCGCGCGTTGCGTCCGCGCTAAAGGCGAGGCTTTAGATCGTCGCTCAAGTCTCGAGACTTCCAAAGCTAAGATAAACTTGATATTTCATATCGATGTAGACTTAATTCCTTAGTGAATTGATACATCTCTAACACGTATCTGATTGATTGTTCTCGTTTCTCGAGATACGTTCATAAATGCGTTTTCAATATATGGATTTCATTTGTGAAATCTTTTCTTATAATGAGGTATCATACTCAATTAGTATATCTTACAGCGTCTTGGCGTATTCGTCGATCGTGTACGTCGTTTGACTTAAAAGTCAACGAAGTCGACACTAGTCGACAAAGTCGACAATTTTGACTTTCAAATAGTAATTTCTTACTATTTCGTTTTATAAATCGAATTTGATCGATTTGAAAACGTAAAGTCATATTTCTCGATTTATCAAGTAAATCAAGGACTTATAAATAATTTCGCATTTTTAATAAACCCTTTTAAAAACAAAACGCGTATTTTCGATTTTAAAACGTTATAAAATGAACGTTTGTCTCAAACATAGCAATCTATGTTTATAAAATTTTGTAAAATTTTATTATGTCCAGAATATTAATTAAACATATATTTTATTAATAAACTGATTTAAAAAGGATTTAAAATCCTTATTAATTATCGAAAACTCGATAATTAATTTAAAAATGTCAAATGACTTTTGAAAAATTTTCTAAATTAATATAGTGCATTATTATACACTATGGTACAGAATATGAATTTATAAAATTCATATGATATTGTTTGCTATTTATTAATATATATACATATATATACTTACGGTAATTTCAATAATTAGGGAATAATTATCCAAAAATTCCAAAAATTGAAATATACATAGTATAATATCCCAACATCAATATACATCACCAATATAACCTATAGTTCACCATAACCATTCATTTAATAATATATAGCAATATTCACGGTAATTACAAGATAATTACCAAATAATTAGCAAACAATTTCTAAAAATTCTAAATAAATTCCAACATGATTAAACATTATACTATAACATTGTAACATCATAACATCAACCAAAAACATTTGAATCATCACCATATGGAGCTCAATAGCTCTCGGCTTTTTGGATTAAATATGTTGTTTGACTTTTAAAAATTCCAACAATTATATACTATGTTTATACACTATTGTATAGTAATATAACATCATAATATTTATCAAAACTAATTAAATCATCACCTTCAAGAGCTCAAAGCTCACGGCTTATTTGATTTAATTTAGTATTTGATTTCCAAAAATTCTAATAAATTCATACAATGCATAAAAAATATACTAAAGCATTAATACACCATTGCATGTTCAAAAATAAAATCATACACTAACCTATACACTTATATGCTCACGGTATTTTCATTAAATCAAGCATATGGTTTTCAAAAATTCTAATTAAATCATAGAACATATAATCAAGGTTCTAAAGCAATAATATGCTATTGTATGCTTGAAATAAAAATTATACATTAATGTACAAACTAAAATGGCTCACGGTTTTCATAAGATTCAAGCTAGGGTTTTCTAAAAATTTAAATAACATACCATAGTCTTAAATCATAACATAGATCAATAATACATGCTTAAAATACTTAAGAAGCATTCGGTCACTTTGGTACATTTTATAAAATTTTTGAAAACTATATTAGTTCATGCTTGGGTTTTGAAAATTATAAATATAGGCAAGATACATTCATACATTTCATATACCATGTCCTATGTTCATCTAAACATATTTCTCATATATTTTCAAAATAAAATCCTCAAGAACAATATGAATACATATCTCATGCTTCAAGAACATTTAACACATGTATATACATACTAAAGATTTTCGAACACACATACATATATATATAAAACAGTTTTCGATTTTCTTGAATACAAGAAGAAGGAAATCGGTGCTATGGTCTTAGTATTACCTTGTGAATGGTCTAGTATCCAAGAACAAGGTATGTATCAAGGTTGTGAAGTGGAGAAATGGAGAAGAAGGAAGAAAATAAATCTGAAAATAGAGAGGGGGAGGTCTCGATTTTGGGCAGGAAAAATGGAGAGTAGAGAGTGAATAATGAGTTCAAAATGTTTGGAGTGAATGAGAATGAGAAGAATGAAGGGCTTCTCCTATATCTCTCTCCCTCTCTCTCGGCGCCCCTCTCTCTCTCTCACAATAATGCAGCCCTTGGGAAGGGAAAGATGATGATTAAGGAGTGTTAAAGATGCTCTCCATGCATTGGGCGATTTAGAAAGTGAAATCATTGTGTAATGGGAAGGGTGTGAAATCGGTAGCATGGGGGGGAGGTTAAAGGCTGATTTTATTTTAATTTACACATAATACATTATATATATCATACATGATTCATAGATATATAATACGAGCCATAAAATAATTAAATCAATACATGTAGACACAATTTAAAAATACTGATAATAAAATTGGAAAATAGGATTAAAATTTAAATTACACCTATTATTGATATTCATGTAATTTTCGATCATATATATCATAATATATGATTTAGATATTAAATAATAGCATTGGATAAAATTATTACACATTTCATGCATTAAAAACCTAAGTTTCGAAATTAGGGTTTTGAAATTTATAAAAACTGAAACTATCGAGTTTTATGGTTCAAAACTGATTTTAATGCTTAATAATATCCATATATATCATATTATATAGTTTAGATACCATATGATAATTTAATTGTATCATTTCATGTGATAAAACCCTAATTTACAAGTTTAGGGTTTTCGAAAATTAATATTCGAAATTATCGAGTTTAAATGCTAAAATTTGATTTGAATAATTATTAATACTGTAATCATATAAAATAATAATAGAAAATTAATTATTATAATTTCACGAGCATTGAACTCATTTTTCAAAACGTCTCAGACGTTGACGTTCAACGTCTCAAAGCGTTCAAAATCGACTCATCTCAAAATGGTGCAGATAAGTTCATACTTACTAAATAAATATATTCCATTTAATAAAGGAATTAAGATGGAAATTAATTCCAAGCTTCATTGCTCGTAAAATTTCACTAAAAGTAACGTTCGATCGCGTTTGACGTTAAAGTATATCACGAATCATTTCGTAATATTTCAATCCTTTATTTCACAATCCTTAGTGAATTATGAAAAGGAATTAGTTATAACGATATCGTATCGAAATCACAATATTCGATGTCGTAAAACAAAATATCGGCAAAACCCTAATTACGGGTTTAGAATACCGTGTCGTATGTTCGTTTCTTTGGAATATTACATTCCACCCTTCTGAAAAATTTCGTCCTAAATTTGTATACCTCTAGCAAAATAGATTGGGTATTTTCCCTCATCGCTTCTTCAAGCTCCCACGGGGCTTCTTCTTCTCGTGTGGTGTCTCCACAACACTTTGACTAACGGATCGACTTGCTCCGTAGTTCTTTGAACTTTGTGGTCAAGTATGGCCGAGGGTTCTTCCTTATAGCTCATGTCCGGCTCGAGGATCACGTCGTCTTGATGAATCACGCAAATTCGATAAGAGGTAAAATATCTTCCCATTTTGCACCTCGATCCAAAATTACGGTTCTAAGCATATCTTCTAGGGTTTGGATCGTTCTTTCCGACTGTCCATCGGTTTGTGGGTGGAATGCTGTACTGAAATTTAATCTCGTACCCAGTTCTCTCGCAAGCTAATCCGAATCTGGATGTGAACTTGGAGTCTCGATCGGAGGTAATAGATTTTGGCACTCCATGTAGTCGTACAATTTCCTTAACGTCATACCGGGCCAACTTATCGGATCCATGAGTGCTTTGAATAGGTAGAAAGTGAGCACTTCGTAAGTCTATCCACAATTACCCATATGGCCGTGTTTCCTCTTCTCGACTAGGGTAAGCTTGTAACAAAATCCATGGTTATATCGTCCCACTTCAACTCGGGATTTCTAACGGTTGTAACTTTCCGTAGGACGTTGGTGTAGTGCTTTCACTTATCGACAAACAAGACAGCGTTTCTGAAAAGCTATGTCTCGTTCATGCCTTCCCACCAAAACTTTTCCTTCGTGTCTTGGTACATCTTAGTCTTTTGCCTGGGCGGTGTAAGGCGTGTCGTGAGCCTCACTCATGGTTTCGCTTACGAAGCTCTGCGTCGTCGAGAATGCATATCATTCCTTCAAATAATAAGGCGTTATCCTCGCGCCTCTTGAAATTCTTGAATCCTTCAGACCTTAGTCTTTTTCGGATCTTTTCCAACTTTTCCTCCATCCTTTGTCTCTCGACAATCCTTTTCTTAGGTCGATACCGGTGTGAGTGTAGCGACCTGACTCACAATTGTCTCAGGCGGTTCCACCTGTTCAATCCTCATTCTACCAAACTCTTCAACGAGTTTTTCCTCTTGTATAAAGAGACATCCTAACTTGGTATGACTCTTACGACTCAAGGCGTCACTACTACATTCGCTTTGCCCGGGTGATAGTTAATACCACAGTCGTAATCTTTTACTAATTCAAGCCATCTTCTTTGTCTCATATTCAGATCTCTTTGTTCGAAGAAATACTTCAAACTTTTATGATCCGTGAAGATCTCACATCTCACACCATAGAGATGGTGTCTCCAAATTTTCAGGGCATGAACTACCGCTGCTAATTCCAAATCGTGGGTTGGGTAGTTCAGTTCGTGGGGTCTGAGTTGTCGGGATGCATAAGCTATCACTTTTCCTTCTTGCATCAAAACACAACCCGATCCAGGTCTTAGATGCGCTCAGATAGACTACATACCCTTGTCCGCTTGGGAATAGAACTAGGTGCACTTGTCAATTTTTCCTTGAGTATTTGAAACTCGTCTCGCACTCATCATCCAATTGAACTTGATTCCCTTCCAAGTAGTCAAGTTATTGGCCTTGCAATTTTGGAGAATCCTTGATGAATCTCATTTAGTAACCAACTAATCCTAGGAAACTTCTAATCTCGTCTTTGAGTCTTTGGTGATTTTCATTCTTGCACGGCCTCTACTTTGTTGGATCTACTTTTATACCTTCAAGAGACACGATGTGTCCAAGGAACATTACTTCCTTCAGCCAACTCACATTTGCTAAACTTAGCAAAGTGTCTTTCGTCTCGGGGTTTGCAAAACCGTTCGTAGATGTTCCCTATGATCCTCTTCATTCTTTGAGTAAATAAGGATATCATCTATGAAGACCAAAACAAATTTATCCGAAAATGGATGAAATACTGCTCATGAGGTCCATGAATACGGTGGTGCATTGGTTAATCCGAATGGCATAACTATGAACTCATAGTGGCCATATCTCGGTTCTGAATGCGCCTTAGGTACATCCTCGGGACAAGTATTTTCAGGTGATGGTATCGACTTAAGATCAATTTTCGAGAATACACCGCTCGCCGCAATTGATCAAACAGTCATCAATTCTAGGTAAATGGTATTTGTTCTTTAGTGTCATCTTATATAGTTCTCTATAATCGATGCACATCCTCAAAGAACGATCCTTTTCTTAACAAACAAAGCAGCGCTCCCCAGGTGAAACACTCGGCCTAATGAATCTTAGATCCAAAAGCTCTTGGTTTGGATTTTCAGCTCTTCTAGTTCCTTTGGGGCTATCCTATAGGCGCGCCGACACCGGGCTGATCAGGGCTCCAGTCGATGGTAAACTCTAGTTGTCTATCGGGGAGGCGCCCTGGTAGATTCTCGAAATACGTCCAAAATTCTTGGACAACTTCAATGTCTTCTACCGCGCTCGGGTTTATCCTCTTCGTTCAAATAAACGTGGAATGCATAGCATCCCTCTCGGTTCATCATCCTCCTAGCTTGTAGTCGGCCGATACTATCGGGACTCTTCTTCCCATGTTGATCCCGTGAAAATGCGTAGCTTCTTGTCGAGAAAGTGAAGCGAAATTTTCCTTTCCTTACATAGAATCGTGGAATGATTCTTAGCTAACTTGATCCATTCCTAGGATTATGTCTACATCATCCATGGGTATTATGTTTAGATCGTTAGCGGTAA
Organism: Salvia rosmarinus; assembly: GCA_036937905.1. NCBI lineage: Eukaryota > Viridiplantae > Streptophyta > Magnoliopsida > Lamiales > Lamiaceae > Salvia > Salvia rosmarinus. The sequence continues at coordinate 69,371 of JAODLM010000650.1, forward strand.
CCTTAAGTGATCCTAATGTCGACTCTAGGTTCGAGCAAAAGTGTGTAACGATCATAATCCCTCCTATAGGCGATGAGATTCTCATATCCTGGCTTGACCTTTCGGACCTAAGGCCCAAAGATTTCTCGCATGATTTTGCAATAAAGAATCGAAGCACCCGTATCGAACAATACTATAAGCGTGGTGGTCGAGTAGAACTCCAATACCGCCAAGTTTCCTTTTTGTTTGTTCACGCCTCCTATGCAGGCGTAGGCTCGCCTCGAGCAATTTGAGGCTGACGGGCGCCGTCCTTGTTGATTCGACAATTGCTTTTCTCGCTTTATTCTTTGCCCGGCTTTGGCGTTGGCGCGGATGGTTGCCGCCTCTGTTGTTGTTGGGCGGTGGCCGCCACTTCTTGATTCTGAGGAGTGTTGTTGCGGCCTTTGCCATTGTGGTTCTTTGCACCACCCGCCGGGTTGTTGCCACTGGAGTTGTTGGGGTTGGGGAATGGGCTACTGCGGCGGCCTGGGTTGAAGTCTATATAGCCCTTAGTGGCTGAGCATTGCCGGTTGGTTGACCTTATATCCGAGCGTTGACACCGGGCAATTGTTGGCGTAATGCCCGTTTGCCCGCGCACTGTAACAACCACCACGTTTGCCGTGCACACACCTTGTGTGCTCTATGGCATCTAGGGCATTGAGGTGCCTTACTTCTCGTGGTCCCTTGCGGTGGAGCATAAGCCGCCTCTTCCATTCTCCGTCCTCTCTGCGCCGTGTTTCCTTACCACGAGCGCCATGACTTGCTTCTCCATAGTTTCCGCGGTTGTTATTCCGGTTGGGCTCCCAATTCCCTTTCCTTTGTCCAAATTCATGTGCCCGAGACGACACCGACTTATTCTCGGTCATGACCGCCTCAATATCCAAAGCTCGCACGAAGCTTCAAAGGTAAGATAGGTCTCCGTGGCGGCAAGAGACATGCGTATTCCATTCTTAGCCCTCGACCGAACTTTTCCGACATCTTCAAGTCGGTGTCCACCGCCTCGGTGCATATCTCGACATCTCGTAGAAAGTGCGATCATAGTCGGTCATGACATCCTTTCTTGTTTCAAAGAGGAAAATTCTGCCCCTTCTTCCTCTTATAGCTCTTTGGGATGTACTTCTCATACAGCCTCTCTTGAAATCCTCCCACGAGAATTCCTCGTCGCTCGGTCAGAAAGTCTTCTTCGGCCTCCCACCGTAAGTCACCGGTCCGATCACCAAGGTAACACACGACGCCCTTTCCGTGCCGTGCACCTTAAGAAGGTAAAACTGCTCAATGGCTCTAACCCATTGTTCGCCTTCTTCAGGCTCCCTCACTGCTAAAAAGGCGAGGGTTTGCCTTAGAAATAGTTCTTCGATCCTGCGATCGGGTTGAGGTGGAGGCGGTGGTTGGGGATTATCGCCTTGCTCTTGCTTGGGATTCTACCCTCCTCTAGGTCTTCCCGACCTCGGGGTTCTCGCTCAGGTTTCTTCTCGAGGCATTCTCGCTATAAAACATATCATCGTTAATTACTAAACGCTTACAACTTAACAACATAAGGTTTTCATAGCTTCTCCTCATAACGATATCAAAATAAAACAATTCATCCTTAACATAGACAATTTGTCACCAAAAAGCCCCACTTGGGTCAAAAATATATATGTAGATAGATAAACCAGGTTTGTCAAAAACGAGATGTCCAACATCGAGAATCACAGGAAAATAGAAATAGCAAGGGTTCGGGCCCACATGGCCTAAATTTTTTTTTTCGAGTTCTAGAACCACGGTACTGAAATAAAAAGGGAAAAGCTAGCACACATGCTAGTCATAACAAAACAACTTCTAATTAAAACGTCGCCTAACGTCTTTACGAGTTCCTTCCTACTCGCGCCTTCCTCGTGGTCTTCCTCCTCGAGACGCCTTCCCCATCCGAATCGTCCTCACGAGGTCGCACTGATGGTCCCGCACCGCTGCTTCCATCATCGGTATGTCGCGCAGGGGTCCGGGTTATCCGCGCCGTCTGAGTCGTAGTTGTGGCGGATCGGGCAGTAGCATACTCGGGTCGGTCATAGCCTGTAGCGCATCCGATACTCATCCGCTGTCCGTCCGAAGGAGGCTCTTCGCCTTGGGTGGTGGTGGATCGGACGCAGTGGTAGGGGCGGTAGCGGCGACGATCGGTGTCCAAAACTGCCGGTGGCAGGCAGGCTCTCCCAAGGCTCTGGGCATGCCGCCCTATCTACCTCGTATATCCCGCCTCGCCCATCCGATGCATGGGGTATCACCGATCAACCTTGTCTCGGAACCTCAAGGTATAGCCACTCGGCGACTCGTCACGCCAAGTGTATTCCGTGGAGGAGATAGGGTCCCATAGGTGCGGCTCGAGATATCTGTACACGTAAGTCGGGAGACTCACAAACACGGGCGGATCCTCAATCAAATCATAGCCCTGGAATGCGATAAATGTAGTCTCCCGACACCTCTCGGCATAACCATCCCATGTACAAGGGAGTATAGCGAGAGTCTCTTGATGCCATCGAATCGGTTGCGCCATGCTCGGCGCCTCCACAACCAAAGGTAAGTACGCGTAAACTCGCCTAAGTCTTCTCACGACATCCAACATTCCCTATGGGTGCGCATCAGCTCCTCGGGTGGGGCATGGGGTCTTACTCTCCTCCTAGCGATATAGCGATCTCCTCCATCTCGCCACGATTAAAACTAACGTAAAGTCAACTATCGTCATCTCAAAATGAAAAGGATAGCATAACGAGAAGCAACTAGGCTAGAACTAAACAATCCATAAGGTAGGCAACATCATAATGTACAACACATACCACAACTTACCTTCTTAGTCTTACCCAAACGTATACATATAATCTAATAACATCTTAATATATGCTACGAGATCCTTGTCTTATATCAAACACTTAAGCCAGAGTTCAACAGACTCTATCGTATTCTGGAGACAGAATTAGGGATTTTGTTCTTCATAACAAATGAAGATCAGTGCGTTAGGAGTACGTAGGTGAAAACCATGCGTAAATCGGAGTCCTATCGAGAGAGATCTAGCAAAAACAAATTTACTGCGCAGTGCAGGAAATTTGCGCGATCGTGCAAAAATGTAAATCGAGACGTACGTCGACGTAATACGCCTACCATATACGGGTCTTTAAATCTAAGCTGAACATTCTGAAAACGTAAGTGGCGTCCATGTCATGATTCGTGTTGATGCTCACTCATGTCGAAGTGATGATGAAGTGTCGACGCTGCTCAACCTAAAGGTTGAGGTCGTCCTCATTCATCCTTCTCGCCGCCTTCGCCTCCGTGCTCGCGGGTATCGCCACTTTCATTCTTCCTATCGTTCTTTTGTTCTCATAAGGAAAAAGAAGTTCGTACTTCTATGTTATTTCACGATACGTGAGCATGCTCCTTAGAGTCTAAGTTCGTCTCATGATAACATATCGCTCATCATAAACAAAATTTTGAAAGTTGGAAAGTAAAGTCTTATTTGAAAATTTTGGAAATACGATTTCAAAATGACAATCATGATCAACTCATATACATATCAAAAATGAATTCATTCATTCCATGTTGATCAATCAACTCGATACTACCATACACTTCCATCTCAATACTTGAGCATTTGCATTCGTTCAATTTAAAATTTTTGGAAAAAATTTCTTGCTCAACTTCCAAAAATTTTTATAATAATAAAATTTCTCAAAAGTTCTTCTAACTTGCTTATCATGCAGAAATTTTCCATTTCATGAGTTTGAGAAAGAAATGCAGTTACCTTTTTCCCGATTGAGCTCGATGTGATGGAGTGTTGAGAGGAGTCAGTAGATTTCTAGAAGTCTAGTGACTCGATCGAGACTTAGAATAAAAGGATTTGGGTTTAAAAAGAGCAAAATCATTGTGATACCACTTCTGTCACGACCCCACTCCGGACCAACCCGGACTGTAGGCGACTAATACTAGGAGTAGTATTTTAGAGTTACATGGCTAAAATAGAGATGCATAACAAAACTAAACTAGCATGCTTGAGCGTAATATGAGATAATGTCATAACGGTTTTAAAGGTTTAGCCATCGGACCCCAAAACTCGCCCCGATCCGATGGACCTCAATAGTTCATAAACATAAAGCATAAATAAAGAAGTTCAGAGTAGCAATGAAAGTGTGTGAATACATATACGATTTATACGCATTAAAGGTATAAACCACAATTTCAAGATAAATCGGTCAAGGACACCGACTCCTCAACATATCCCCTATCATCACCATCGAGCTCAACCCGCACATTTAACAACAAACATGCAGGCTAAGTACAAGAAATTGCACTCGGGGACTTATGCCGAAAACATTTGATAACATTTGAATTACGCCGCCAATATCGAGTAAGTCACGAGGGTTTTAGTTAAAAATGCCTCAGGCTTACCAAATCATTTTCAGTTCAGAAACATAGCTCGGCCGAGCATTTTCTTGGTGTGTATGGTCCGTATCTCATAGTAACAATTCATAACAAGATTTTAAAATTAAACGTCGGAGAGTGAGGCCTCCCATCTACGACGCCGTGACCGGCCGTAATCCCGTGACAAAGACACAATCGCTCTCTACAAGCATGTGTTAACACAACAGTATAGTTCCAACCTTCACGCCAATCCTAGCTGCATTTATCATCCGCACAGACCCGAGATTAAAAAGGTCAAGGCGACCCAAATGACATAACCGTCATAATAAAGTTCCAACTATCTCCACACCCTACCCGGCAAAACGGATAGATCCATACACAAACGAAATTTTTGGCGGTGTAATGCAAGAAACATTTGATAACAACTGTAGAATAAGTATCAGAATAAACTCATTTTGGAATAACAAGAAAGCAATTTTAGTGGGTAAGAAAAGGGCCCAAATTTTGAAGATAAAAAGCCCACCCGACTACGGTTCGTTGTAAAAGTCCCAGTTCGATCGTTCGTCAAAATCCGATTGCGCAAGGCTTTGCGTCCACACCTTTACGAAAAAGCGAGGCTTTAGTACGTCGCTCAAGTCTCGAGACTTCCAAAGCTAAGATAAACTTCGATATTTCATATCGATGTAGATCAATTCTTAGTGAATTCAATACGCCTCTAACACGCATACAATCAATTGTTCTCGCTTTCGAGATACGCTCAACGATACGTCGCTTTTTCAATATATGGATTTCATTTGTGAAATCTTTTCTTACTAATGAGGTATCATACCAATTAGTATATCTTACGCGATCGGGCGATTCAATCAATCGTAAACGCACGTTTGACTTTAAAAAGTCAACGAAATCAACACCGCAAACAAAGTCAACAATTTTGACTATCAAATAGTAATTTCTTACTATTTCGCTTTTATAAATCGAGTTTGATCGATTTGAAAACGTAAAGTCCTATTTCGATTTATCACGTAAATCAAGGACTTATAAATAATTTCGCATTTTTAATAAACCCTTTAAAACAAAACGCAGATTTTCGATTTTAAAACGTTATAAATGAACGCTTGTCTCAAACATAGCAATCTATGTTTATAAAATTTTGTAAAATTTTATTATGTCCAGAATATTAATTAAACATATATTTTATTAATAAACTTATTTAAAAAGGATTTAAAATCCTTATTAATTATCGAAAACTCGATAATTAATTTAAAAATGTCAAATGACTTTTGAAAAATTTTCTAAATTAATATAGTGCATTATTATACACTATGGTCCAGAATATGAATTTATAAAATTCATATGATATTGTTTGTTATTTAATATATATACATATATATACTTACTAGAATTTCAATAATTAGGAATAATTATCCAAAATTCCCAAAATTGAAATATACATAGTATAATATCCCAACATCAATATACATCACCAATATAACCTATAGTTCACCATAACCATTCATTTACTAATATAAAGAATATTCACTGTAATTACAAGATAATTACCAAATAATTAGCAAACAATTTCTAAAAATTCTAAATAAATTCCAACATGATTAAACATTATACTATAACATTGTAACATCATAACATCAACCAAAAACATTTGAATCATCACCATATGGAGCTCAATAGCTCTCGGCTTTTTGGATTCAAAATGTTATTTGATTTTCAAAAATTCCAACAATTATATACTATGTTTATACACTATAGTATAGTAATATAACATCATGATATTTATCAAAACTAATTAAATCATCACCTTCAAGAGCTCAAAGCTCACGGCTTATTTGATTTAATTTAGTATTTGATTTCCAAAAATTCTAATAAATTCATACAATGCATAAACAATATACTAAAGCATTAATACACCATTGCATGTTCAAAAATAAAATCATACACTAACCTATACACTTATATGCTCACGGTATTTTCATTAAATCAAGCATATGGTTTTCAAAAATTTAATTAAATCATAGAACATATAATCAAGGTTCTAAAGCAATAATATGCTATTGTATGCTTGAAATAAAAATTATACATTAATGTACAAACTAAAATGGCTCACGGTTTTCATAAGATTCAAGCTAGGGTTTTCTAAAAATTTAAATAACATATCATAGTCTTAAATCATAACATAGATCAATAATACATGCTTAAAATACTTAAGAAGCATTCGGTCACTTTGGTACATTTTATAAAATTTTCGAAAACTATATTAGTTCATGCTTGGGTTTTGAAAATTATAAATATAGGCAAGATACATTCATACATTTCATATACCATGTCCTATGTTCATCTAAACATATTTATCATATATTTTCAAAATAAAATCCTCAAGAACAATATGAACACATATCTCATGCTTCAAGAACATTTAACACATGTATATACATACTAAAGATTTTCGAACACACATACATATATATATATAAAATGCAGTTCGATTTTCTTGAGTACAAGAAGGAAATCGAAATCTTATGGTCTTAGTATTACCTTGTGAATGGTCTAGTATCCAATAACAAGGTATGTATCAAGGTTGTGAAGTGGAGAAATGGAGAAGAAGGAAGAAAATAAATCTGAAAATAGAGAGGGGGAGGTCTCGGTTTTGGGCAGGAAAAATGGAGAGTAGAGAGTGAATGATGAGTTCAAAATATTTGGAGTGAATGAGAATGAGAAGAATGAAGGGCTCTCTCTTATATCTCTCTCCCTCTCTCTCGGCGCCCCTCTCTCTCTCTCTCACAATAATGCAGCCCTTGGGTAGGGAAAGATGATGATTAAGGAGTGTTAAAGATGCTCTCCATGCATTGGGCAATTTAGAAAGTGAAATCATTGTGTAATGGGGAAGGGTGTGAAATCGGCGCATGGGGGAGGTTAAAGGCTGATTTTATTTTTAATTTACACATAATACATTATATATATCATACATGATTCATAGATATATAATACGAGCCATAAAAATAATTAAATCAACACATGTACACAATTTCAAAATACCGATAATAAAATTGAAAATAGGATTAAAATATAAATTACACCTATTATTGATACTCATGTAATTTTCGATCATATATATCATAATATATGATTTAGATATTAAATAATAGCATAGGATAAAATTATTACACGTTTCATGCATTAAAAACCTAAGTTTCGAAATTAGGGTTTTGATATTTATAAAAACTGAAACTATCGAGTTTTATGGTTCAAAACTGATTTTAATGCTTAATAATATCCATATATATCATATTATATAGTTTAGATACCATATGATAATTTAATGGTATCATTTCATGTGATAAAACCCTAATTTACAAGTTTGTGGTTTTGAAAATTAATATTCGAAATTATCGAGTTTAAATGCTAAAATTCGATTTTAATAATTATTAATACTGTAATTATATAAATAATAATAGGAAATTAATTATTATAATTTCACGAGCATTAAACTCATTTTCAAAACGCCTCAGACGCCGACGCTCAAAACGCCTCAAAACGCTCAAAATCGACTCATCTCAAAATGGTCGCAGAAGTTCATACTTAATAAATAAATATATTCCATTTAATAAAGGAATTAAGATGGAAATTAATTCCAAGCTTCACCGCCGTAAAATTTCACGAAAAGTCGACGCTCGATACGCGTTCGACGTTAAAGTATATCGATTTAATCATTTCGTAATATTTCAATCCTTTAATTCACAATCCTTAGTGAATTATGAAAGGAATTAGTTATAACGATATCGTATCGAAATCACAATATTCGATGTCGAAACAAAAATATACGGTAAAACCCTAATTACGGTTTTAGAATACCGTAATCGTATGTTCGCTTCTTCGAATATTACATGGATACATTTTGATCTCAAACAAATAAAGAGAAAGTAAATTTTCGGTCCTAGTGAGATGTATATGATTGATCTATTTGGAAGGATCTAACAAGGACAAAAAAAATCTATATGATTAGGATAAAATTTATTATCACCGACTCAACACGATGGATATGAATCAGGCACTATGGATGGTATATAAACATAAAAAATGAAGGAAAAAGCAGCAAAGAAGGCACAAATTGAAAAACGAATAACCAGACACAGAAGACACGACCTCGCTCGGGGCAAGGCTTTGATACCAAATGATAACCACACATCTCACTCTTTAATCCTAATTTTATTTTCCAAAGACCCACAACGAAGTAAATGACTCAATGACCCAAAACACCCAACAAAAACTAACCAAAAAAAAATTGACGAAATTTCCCACATTGTTTTGTATTTTTTCATAGCCTCTATAGGGACTTCTGTTACACGAATATCTAAACTAGAAAGAACGAAACTGCAAAAAATTTTCCCGCCAATTTACTTTGTTTTTTCCCCCTCCAATTTACTCTTTTTCCACGTCTTATTCTGGGCTACATATTCGCGTCAATTTACTCTTTTTTCAACATATAACTGATCACTACTTCAAAATGACTCGGAATTTAGGAGTTGGAATGATCAAGATAAATTTTGATCTCAAACAAATAAAGAGCAAGTAAATTTTCGCCCCTGTGAGGTTTATATGATCGATTTATTTGGGAGGATCTAACAAGGACAAAACAATCTATGATGATCAAGATATATGATGATCATCGACTCAACATGATGGATATGAATCGTGCACTATGGATGGTATATAAACATAAAAACGAAGGAAAACAACGAAGAAGACACGTGATAGAAAATGAATAACCAAACACGGAAGACACGACCTCGCCGGGCGAGCTCTCGATACCAAATGATAATCACACATCTCCTCTTTAATCCTAATTTTTTCCAAATACCCACAACGAAGTATATGACTCAAGGACCCCAAAACACCCCACGAAAACTAAACAAAAAAACTTGACGAAATTCCCCGAAAAATTTTTGAATTTTTTCTTAGCCTCTCTTGCGACCTCTGTTACACGAATATCAAAACTAGAAATAACGAAACTGCAATTTTGTTCTCGTGAATTTACTCTTTTTCCGCTTCTGTTTCTAGGCTACGTATTCGCGTCAATTTACTCTTTTTTTCCGTCTCTATTAGATACCTACTTCACAATGATTGGGAATTTAGGACTTGGAATGATCTGGATAAATTTTGACCTCAAACAAATAAAGAGCAAGTGAATTTTGGGTCCCTAGTGAGATATATATGATTGATCTATTTTGAAGGATCTAACAAGGACAAAAAAAAATCTATATGATTAGAATAAAATTTATGATCACCGACTAAACACGATGGATATGACTCAGGTACTATGGATAGTATATAAACATGAAAAGCGAAAGAAAAAATAACGAAGAAGGCACAGACAGAAAAACGAATAACCAGACATGAAATACACGACCTCGCTCGGGGCAAGGCTTTGATACTATATGATAACCACACAACTCCCTCTTTAATCCTAATTTGGTTTTCCAATGACCCACAACGAAGTATATGACTTATGGACCCCAAAACAACCAACGAAAACTAAACAAAAAAAATTGACGAATTTCCCTAAAAAAAATTCGAATTTTTTCCTAGACTCTCTAGGGACCTCTGTTACACGAATATCAAAACTAGAAATAACGAAACTGCAATTTTGTTTCTCACCAATATACTCATTTTTTTCCCACAAATTTTTTTCCCGCGAATTTGCTCTTTTTCCGCTTCTGATTCTGGCTACGTATTCGCGTCAATTTACACTCTTTTTCTGTCTCTAATAGATCACTACATCACAATGATTTGGAATTTAGGACTTGAAATGATCTGGATAATTTTTGATCTCAAATAAATAAATAGCAAGTAAATTTTTGGTCCCTAATGAGATGTATATGATTGATCTATTTGGGAGGATCTACCAAGGACAAAAAAAAATCTATATGATTAGAATATATATGATGATCACCGACTCAACACGATGGATATGACTCAGGCACTATAGATGGTATATAAACATGAAAAACGAAAGAAAAAAAAACGACAAAGGCACGGACAGAAAAACGAATAACCGGACACGGAAGACACAACCTCGCCCGGGGAATGGCTCTGATACCAAATGATAACCACACATCTCCCTCTTTAATCCTAATTTTATTTTCCAATGACCCACAATGAAGTATATGACTCAATGACCCCAAAATTTCTAACGAAATCTAAACCAAAAAATTGACGAAAATCCTCCAAATTTTTTTTACTTTTTACTTAGCCTCTTTAGGGACCTCTGTTACACGAATATCAAAATTAGAAATAACGAATTTGCAATTTTTTGTTCCCCCCAATTTACTCATTTTTGTTCCCACCAATTTTTTTCCGTCAATTCACTATTTTTCGTGTCTGATTATGGGCAACGTATTCGCATCAATTTACTCTTTTTTTTTCGTCTCTCACAGATCACTACTTCACAATGACTTGGTATTTAGGACATGGAATGATCTGGATAAATTTTGATCTCAAACAAATAACGAGCAAGTAAATTTTCGGTCCTAGTGAGATGTATATGATTGATCTATTTGGGAGGATCTAACAAGGACAAAAAAAATCTATATTGATTAGAATAAAATTTATGATCACCGACTCAACATGATGGATATGAATCAGGCACTATGGATGGTATATAAACATAAAAAACGAAGGAAAAAACAAAGAAGAAGGCACAGATAGAAAAACGAATAACCAGACACGGAAGACACGACCTCGCCCGGGGTAAGGCTCTGATACCAAATGATTACCACAAATATCCTTCTATAATCCTAATTTGGTTTTCCAATGTCCCACAACGAAATATATGACTCAAGGACCCCAAAACACCCAACGAAAACTAAAATAAACAAATTGACGAAATTCCCCGAAAAAATTTTGATTTTTTTCCTAGCCTCTCTAGGGACTTCTGTTTCACGAATATCAAAACTAGAAATAACAAAACTGCAATTTTTTCGGCCAATTTACCCATTTTTTTTCCACCAATTTTTTCCCGCGAATTTACTCTTTTTCTGCTTCTGATTCTGGCTACGATGTTGCCAATTTACACTTTTTCCGTCTCTAATAGATAACTACTTCACAATGACTAGGAATTTAGGACTTGAATGATCCGGTGAATTTTGATCTCAAACAAATAAAGAGCAAGTAAATTTTCAATCTTAGTGAGACACATATGATCGATCTATTTGAGAGGATCTAACAAGGATGTAAAAATCTATATGATTAGAATAAAATTTATGATCACCGACTCAACACGATGGATATGACTCAGCACTACGGTGGTATATAAACATGAAAACGAAGAAAAAAAAAAAAAGAAGGCACGGACAAAAAAATTAATAACCAGAGACGGAAGACACGATCTCGCTCGGGCAAGGCTCTGATACCAAATGATAACCACACAACTCCCTCTTTATTCGTAATTTGGTTTTCCAATGACCCACAATGAAGTATATGACTCAAGTACCCCAAAACACCCAACGAAAACTAAACAAAAAAAATTGACGAAATTCCCTAAAAAAAATTGAATTTTTTCCGAATCTCTCTAGGGACATCTGTTACACAAATATCAAAAGTATAAATAACGAAACTGCAATTTTTTTTCCCGCCAATTTACTCATTTTTTTCCACCAATTTTTTCCCACGAATTTACTCTGTTTCCGCTTCTGATTCTAGGCTACGTATTCACGTCAATTTACTCTTTTTTTCGTCTCTAATAGATAACCACTTCACAATGACTGGGAATTTAGGACTTGGAATGATCTGGATAAATTTTGATCTCAAACAAATAAAGAGCAAGTAAATTTTCGGTCCCTAGTGAGATGTATATGATTGATCTATTTGGAAGGTTCAAACAAGGAAAAAAAATCTATATGATTAGAATAAAATTTATGATCATCGACTCAACACGATTGATATGACTCAGGCACTACGGATGGTATATAATCATGAAAAACTAAACAAAAAAAAAACAAAGAAGGTACGGACAGAAAAATTATAACCAGACACGGAAGACACGATCCCGCTCGGGGCAAGGCTCTGATACCAAATGATAACCACACATCTCACTCTTTAATCCTAATTTTATTTTGCAATGACAATGAAGTAAATGACTCAAGAACCCCAAAACACCGAACGAAAACTAACCTAAAAAAATTGACGAAATTCCCCACATTTTTTTGACTTTTTTTGATACCAAATGATAACCACACATCTCTCTAGGGACTTCTGTTACACGAATATCAAAACTATAAATAACGAAACTGCAAATTTTTTTCCCACCAATTTACTCATTTTTTTTCGCGTATGATTATAGGCTACGTATTTGCATCAATTTACTCTTTTTTTTCCGCCTCTAACAGATCACTACTTTAAAATGACTGGGAATTTAGGACTTGGAATGATATGGATATATTTTGATCTCGAACAAATAAAGAGCAAGTAAATTTTCGTTCCCTAGTGAGGTATATATGATTGATTTATTTGGGAGGATCTAACAAGGACAAAAAAAATCTATGATAATCAGAAAATATATGATAATCACCGACTTAACAAGATGAATAGGACTCAGACACTATGGATGGTATATAAACTAGAAAAACGAAAGTAAAAACAACAAAGAAGGCACGGACAGAAAAACGAATAACCAGACACGGATGACACGACCTCGCTCGGGGCAAGGCTCTGATTCTAAATGATAACCACACATCTCCCTATTTAACCCTAATTTGATTTTCCAATGATCCTGTCACGACCCGACTAATTAATTAGGCAATTAACTAACTAATCAGGTCGTGACGAGTTAAAACATTAAAATTTTGGACAATTAAACAGGTTTAAGTGAAATAAATTTTTGATAAACGGGCGGCATAACCTCTAAAATATGGATAAGCCAACCTGCACTCAGAAAATAACCAACAACAAGTAATAATTACGAACGAGATCACAGCCTCCACAATACATACATAGACGTTTTCAAAATATTTACAAAGTTTCTCAAAAGTATGGTTTCAAGTTTCCAAAGTCAACAGCGGAAGAGTAGTGAATGTCATGTATGAAGACATGACATCCAGGCACGACTATTCAAACAAACAAAAACAAGAACAACTATCAAGCTCAGTCCCAAACCATATCTCTTCCAAGCTCAACCTGCATCAACAGAAACACTTTGCGGGTGTGAGTACCAGAAAGTACTCAGTGGGTAAATGCCAAACATAACTTTCAAAACTTATAATTTCAATTTAAGTAAATATTGAGAAAAACAACTTGAATAATTGTTTCATAAGAAACTTTCATTATCATATCACCACAATTTCATTTTTGAAACATACCGGTATCACATACCCGAGTTGGTCATGAAGGATCTCAACTACGGTCATACCCTATCTACGTCATCCGATAATGGGGAGTAGGCCTCCTCCCCAATACCATGGCAGCCTACATTTGCAAGCTCACAGCCATAAACCTGTGCACAGTACATAATATTTTCCTATCGTAGATAGGTAATTCGCCGTCATACCCACAATGTGGTAAAAAAATCATTTTCAACATAGTCATAATGTGGTGATTGAAAATATTTCATGATAGTAACAAATTCAAAGCATATCATTAACTTTGCTCAAAATAATTTGCAAAACATTACCCACCTCACAACGTCTATTCCAACATATTTGCTTCATCGCCTTTCGCCCCCTAATCCCTTTGCTCGCTCCTTGTAAAATAAGATTATTATAGAATTTAGCAACTTCATTACTTAATAAAATATATTATTTCTAAATATTAGTTTTACCTAATTTAAGATTAGGTTAACTTATTACATTATTCCATAATTAAATCCCTAATAACTTAAGAACTTAAATAACATACTATGATTAAATAATTTAACTAGCTTCAAGTAACCACATTTCACATATTTATCATAAGTCTATTATTTAATTTCTCATAACGTCTTATTAATAAACAATTTCTACCGAAATTTCGGCAGAGTAACGTTTATAATACGAATAGCCCAATTAATCCAAACTCATCCAATTTCATCCCAAACTCCCCAATATCATCACCATATACTTAAATATACATTTAGGAACTTAAAACAAGCTTAAACTCATTCATTTACAATTTAATCGCCTAATGCCCTTCAACTACATATATAGAAAATTTCAATAGTTTTACCATCTAAAATCCATTTAATATAAAATATCTCATAATTATACTAATTTAGCATCAATGATCATTAATCCATGATCCATTCAAATCTTGATCAAGTTCATCACATATACTCCTAACTTTGTACTAAACTCTAATTTTTTTTAACTTTTAGTACATATGTTCAATAATTCCCATAAATTCAACTTAAACATTATTTTTATCCTAGATCTCAAAAATCATATCAAATACATCAAATAAAATCAAGAAATCCAAGTTCAAAACCTCCCCTTTATTTTCGAAATTTAGGGCATTTTGTATATGTATGAATTAAATTCCCATAAATTCATTTTATGCATTATTGTCACGGCCCGCCAACCCTTAAGTATGGATTAGCCAGGATTGTGACTAATGATACAGGGATTAAAGGACTTAATGATAAATGAATATGAAACGATAAGGGAAACAACGACCAATCTTATAAAACTTCAAAGGATTAGAGATAATAATGTATTACATACACATTAGACCAACAGATCCTTGACAAAAGAGTTCGACTGATCTGAAGGTAATATGCATCAATATTCAAAACATAACTGTGTGTTCTAAGCAACGGAAAACATGTGAATTCATATATGAAGATATGAATTAAAGGTTAAACTATATCAGCAACAAAAACTCCGACTGCTCAACACTTTGCCATCCATCGCCAGCTCAACCTGCACATTTAAAAACAAACATGCAGGGTTAAGTACAAGAATACACTTAGTGGACTCATGCTTGAAATAATTTCTTTAAATTACACTGCCCCATAGTATAACACGAGGATTTTAGTAGAAATAACTCGTGAATACCAAAACACTTTATTATTTCTCAAAAGATCGTCAAGTGTAGTATTTTCTCTCGTATGTATGATCCGTATCACTTTATATCACTTTCTCCTGCTCACCTTGAAGTAGGCCTCCTCTCTGACGTCGTGATCGTCAAGATATTGCTATCGGCCACAAATACCTATGGTGTACACGCTTAATCCGTGCTAGAATTCGCATTCTAGCACAGATCCGATATCGATTTTCTATAAAGTTGGGACGACCCAACAATCAGATACTTTCATAGTCGCTCACCCAACCGCTGATAGATCCATACATAAAACATAAATACTTTGGGGGTGTAATTGAACAATGCTCATAATCATTTCTCAAATGAAAGCTTTGTAAATAAATACTTTTCGAAGAAAGCATCGTAAATAAAAGGGTTTTTGAATAAAGCCCACCTGGTATATTTAGGTCTTTCTCAACGATTTTCTTTCTAAGTCGATAGCTCAAGTCCACGTCCCACCTTAACGAAAGAATTATTTTAGAACATTGGTCACGTTTCGATAGAGACGTACATCGTCTATAACGTCCTATGCATCGAATAAGGCTAATGTTGGACTTATTATAATGTTTCTCAATCAAAACGATGTCGATTATGAAATCGTTCATTATATAAGAGATATTCCATCTCCTTAGCATATAATGTACGTTTTAATGTACTTACGTAACGTAAGTCACATTGTTACTAAACGTACTACGTCACATAGATCATGTATTATCGAATTCCGTGCGTTTTGACCTTGGTCAACTTTTAGTCAACATTTTGACTAAGGTCAACATTTTGACTTTTTAATTCCTTTTATGTAATTCTATTATTTTATGTGCAATTCTTGTTCTAAAAATTCCCATAAAATCATAATATGTCTAAAACATCATTTTGGATCATATTATGCGGTCATACCTTATAAAATAAATTTATAACATTAATACATATAACCTATAGTTTTCGAAAACCCTAATTAAACTAAGCAAACAATTTCCAAAATTCAATAAAATCGATAACACATAATCATCTATAAGCATCCTTTTATAACATCATTTTATTTATTGCAAACTATTGAATTTAATCTTCCTAAGTCACTTTGAAATTTTGGACTTAGGTCCAATAAATTTGTAACAATTCCAATAAATTCTATAACACTATATTATGATTCTACACTTCCAATATATTATGATAACACTCAAACATGGATTATATCTTAACATAATATCATGTTCTATAATTTTCGAAATTCATGGACTTAGGTACCAAAGTTTTCCAAAAATTCTACATAAAATCATATAAGCATAATTAATACCTTAGATCATGATTCCATGCTCAAATCAACAATTAGAAATCATAATCATCAACATATTACACCCTCGAATATTCGGTCCTCATATTAAATTTAATAACATGCTTATTTTTGTGATATAATTATACTACATGCTTAATAACATCATATAAATACAATATCTAAACATATTGGCACAAGTCACATAATTTTCGAAAATTACACATATGAACTAAGCTTATAACATAAATTCTAACGTATATACGAAGCTCATAAGAAATCTAACCTTTTAATCGGTACGGATTTGATCGTGACGCTTTATTTGATCTAGTTTGGATTACACAAGATTTGAACTCTCTCTTTTCTATATATTTTCGGGTCCTTATGGTTGTGAATAAGAATGGAGAGCTTCACCTTATATTTATAGCATACGCAAGTCGCATTATAATTATTACACTTAAAATATCTTATGTACACTTGTTCTATAATAATTACATGAAAATATTAATGTCACGCCCCACTCCCGACCGTCCCTGCATCGAGGGTGACTAATACTAGAATAGTATTACAGTGACAAATCGACAAAGTAATGGCCACATTGGTCATAAACAAGCATGCATGATATGACATAAGGTATTATCCAGATAATTAAAGAGTTTAGCCATCGCACCCAAAGATTAAACTGTAGTCTGATGAACCTCAATAGTCGACAAGAGAAATAAGGTTTAAGAGTTGTAGTTTAGCAATGAATGTGTGAATACATATATGACGATATGTATTCAAGGCAAAACCAAATCCTAAATAAACGATAAGGACACCTGGACTCCTCAACACGTCATCCATCATCACTATCAGAGCTCAACCCGCATATTTAAAACAAACATGCAGTGGCTAAGTACAAGAAATTGCACTCGGTGGACTCATACCAAAACATTTGATAGAATTTGAATTACGCCATATCGGGTAAGTCACAGGTTTTAGTTAAAATGCCTCAGGCTTACCAAATCATTTTCAGCTCAGAAACATAGCTCGGCCGATCATTTTCTTGGTGTGTATGGTCCGTATCTCATAGTCACAATACATAATAATAATAAATAATAAACGCCGAGAGAGGCCTCCCATCTACGACGCCGTGACCGTCCGTAATCCCGTGACACAAGACACAATCCTGCAAGCATATGTTAACACACAGATAGTTCCAACCTTCACGCCAATCCTAGCTGTGCATTTATCATCCGCACAGACCCGACATTAAAAGGTCATGCTACCACAACAATTGATATAATAGTTCCAACCATCTCCACAACCCTACCCGGCATAACAGATAGGATCCATACACAAAACGAAATATTTTCGTGTAATGCAAGAAACATTTGTTAAACAGTTGTAGAATAAGTATCAGAATAAACTCATTTGGAATAACAAGAAGTCACATATTAGTGGGTAAGAAAAGGCCCACATTTAAAAGATAAAAGCCCACCGACTATGGTTCGTTGTAAAAGTCCTAGCTTCGCTCGTCATCAAAATCCCGTCATTGCTTAAGGCCCACACCTTTACTGGCGAGCGAGGCTTTAGTATCGTCGCTCAAGTCTCTCGAGACTTTCGAAAACTAAGATAAACTTCGATATTTCTTATCGATGTAGACCGAATTCCTCAATGAATTGAATACGCCTCTAACACGATACGATCGACTTGTTCTCGCTCGAGATACGCTCAACGATAAGCACGTTTTCGATATATGGATTTCATTTGTGAAATCTTTTCTTACTAATGAGGTATCATACTCAATTAGTATATCTTATGCGCATCGACGTATTTATAAATGTATAATCGCACGCTTGACTCAAAAGTCAACGAAGTCAACACTCGGTCAACAAAGTCAACGATTTTGACCTTTAAATTGTAATTTCTTACTATTTTGTTTTAAAAATCGAATTTGATCGATTTGAAAACGTAAAGTCCTATTTTTCGATTTATCTCAAATCGAAATCGGCGACTTTTAAATAATTGCGTATTTTGGGTTTTAAAACGTTATAAATGAACGCTCGTCTCAAACATAGCAATCTATGTTTATAAAATTTTGAAAATTTAAAACTGTCCAGAATATTAATTTAGCAAATATTTCATAAATAAACTGCTTTAAAAGGATTTAAAAATCCTTATTAATTATCGAAAACTCGATAATTAATTTAAAATGTCAAATGACTTTTGAAAAATTTTCTTAATTAATATAGTGCATTATTATACACTATTGTCCAGAATATGAATTTATAAAATTCATATGATATTATTTGCTATTTATTTATATATATACATATATATGTTTACGGTAATTCCAATAAGTAGGGAATAATTATCCAAAAATTCCCAAAATTGATATATACCTAGTATAATATCCAACATCAATATACATTACCAATATAACCCATAGTTCATCATAACCATTCATTTAATAATATATAGCAATTATTCACGGTAATACTTGATAATTACCGAATAATTAGCAAATAATTTCTAAAAATTCTAAATAAATTCCAACATGTTTAAACATTATATTATAACATTGTAACATCATAACATCAACCAAAAACATTTGAATCATCACCATATGGAGCTCAATAGCTCTCGGCTTCTTTGATTCAATATGCTATTTGATTTTCAAAAATTCCAACAATTATATACTATGTTTATACACTATAGTATAGTAATATAACATCATAATATTTATCAAAACCAATTAAATCATCACCTTCAAGAGCACAAAGCTCACGGCTTATTTGATTTAAAATAGTATTTGATTTCCAAAAATTCTAATAATTTCACACAATGCATAAATAATATACTAAAGCATTAAAACACCATTACATGCTCAAAAATAAAATCATACACCAACCTAAATTACTATAATGCTCATGGTATTTATAAAAAATAGCAATTGATTTTCAAAATTCTAAATAAATCATAGAACATATAATCAAGGTTCTAAAGCATTAATATGTTATTACAAGCTTGAAATAAAAATTATACATTAAGGTACATACATATATTGCTCACTAGATTCACAAAATTTTGGCTAGGGTTTTCCAAAATCTTAAATAACATACTATAGTCTTAAATCATAACATAGATCAATAATACATGCTTAGAACATACTAAGAAGCATTCGGTCATTTTGGTACATTTTATAAAATTTTCAAAATATATATAATATATACTATGGTTTCAATTCATATACATAAGTTAGATACATTCATACATTTCATATATAATATCCTATGTTCATCCAAGCATATATTCTCATATTTTTTAAAATAAAACCATCAAGAACATACATATAAACAAAGGCTCATGCTCAAGAATATTTAACACATATATATACACAATGAAACTTTCAAACACACACATATATATATAAAAGCAGTTTGATTTTTTGTGTAAATGAAGAGAAAATCGGTACTATGGTCTATATATTACCTTGAGAAGGGTATAATATCACAAGAACAACGCAGGTGCTAGGATTTTCGAATGGAGAAGAAGAAATGGAAGAAGGAAAATCTTGAAATGGGAAGGGTTGCTCTCCCTTGGGCGATTTTTGGGAGAGAAATTGTGTTTTGAGTGTTCAAGTGTGTTGAGTGTGTATAGTAGGAGTGAGGTGAATGGGAAGAGTCTCTCCCCATCACCTCTCCTCTCACCCCTCGGCGCACCCTCCCTCTCTCTCTCACTAATCAAAAGCAGCCCCTTGGGAGTAGGATAAGTGATGATTAAGGAGTGTTAAAGTTGCTCTCCATGCATTTGGCTTTTAAAAGGAATCCCATGCTTGTTGGGGTGATGATGGCGTATATATGTGTTTAAGGGGCTGATTTTATTTCATTTTTGTACCATAATACATTATATATATCATACATGGTCATAGATATATAATACATGCCATAAAAATAATTAAATCATCACATAGACAATATTTCGAAAATACCGAATGTAAAATGGAAAAATAGGAAATAAAATGTAAATCACACCTATTATTGATACTCATGTACATTTCGATCAAACATACACATATACATCATAATATATGATTTAGATATTAAATAATAGCATAGGATAAAATTATTACACATTTTATGCACTAAAAACCCTAATTTCGAAAATAGGGTTTCAATTCCATTAATTGAATTATCGAAGTTTTATAACTCAATTATTGATTTTAATAATCATTAATACTGTAATTATATAAAATAATAATAGGAAA
Organism: Salvia rosmarinus; assembly: GCA_036937905.1. Taxonomy (NCBI): domain Eukaryota; kingdom Viridiplantae; phylum Streptophyta; class Magnoliopsida; order Lamiales; family Lamiaceae; genus Salvia; species Salvia rosmarinus. The sequence continues at coordinate 90,355 of JAODLM010000650.1, forward strand.
TTAATTATTATAATTTCCGAGCATTAAACTCATTTTTCAAAACGCTTCTCAGACGTTGACGCTCAAAACGCCTCAAAACGCTCAAAATCGACTCATCTCAAAATGGTCGAGTAAGCTCGTACTTACTTTATAAATATATTCCTTTTAATCAAGGAATTAAGATGGAAATTAATTCTAAGCTTTACACCGTAGATTCCCATAAAAGCCGACGCTCGACACGCTGTCGACGTTAAAAATAATATCGTCGATCATTTCATAAATTTCATTTCCGTAATTCACACTACTTAGTGAATTATAAAAGAATTGCTATAACGATATCGCATCGAAATCACAATATTCGATGTCGCCAAAATTATATACGGTAAAACCCTAATTACGGGTTTAGAATACCGTAATCAGACGCTCGCTTCTTTGGAATATTACATTCCACCCCTTACGAAAAATTTCGTCCCAAATTTGTATACCTTTAGAAAAATAAATCGGGTATCGCTCGCTTATCGCTTCTTCAAGTTCCCACGTGGCTTCTTCTTGTCCGTGGTGTTCCACAAGATTAATTAACTAAATCGACTTCTTCGTAGTCGTTGGACTTTATAGTCGAGGATTGCCATTGGTTCCTCTTCGTAGCTCATGTCGGGCTCGAGAATCACGCCGCCTCGTGGATTACGTGCTTAGGATCTCGAACGATTTTCGCAATCGTGACACGTGAAAACGTTATGCACATTCCCAGGTTCGGCGAAGAGCCAACCTCAGAAGCTACTGACCTATCCTCTCTAGATCTCATATGGTCCTATAAAGCGGGGTCTAAGCTTTCCTTTCGTGCCAAACTCGACAATCCCTTTCATGGAGAGACCTTAAGAAATACTTTGTCTCCATCTTCAAATCGTAGTTCGATCTATCTACGCATCGACGTAAGATTTTTGCCTATCTTGAGCCTCTTTATCCTCATCCTAATTTGTCGAACGATCTCGATCATTTCGCTCACGCATCAGGCCCTATAACCTTTCTTTCACCGACTTCATCCCAATAAAGTGGTGATCTACACTTCGCCATACAAGGCTCAGACAAGCCATGCCGATCGCCGCTTGGTAGCTATTGTTGTAGGCAAACACAATCGAGGTAAAATATCTTCCCATTTTGCACCTTGGTCCAATATTACCGTTTCTAAGCATATCCTCTAACGCTTGATTGTTCTTTCTCGATTGCCCATCCGCTTGTGGATGAAAAGTCGCATCGAAATCGAGTTTAGTACCCAATTCTCTTGTAAGCTAATCCGTAACCCGGATGTGAATTTTGAGTCTCGATCGAGGTAATAGATTTTGGCACTCCATGTAATCATATAATTTCCTTCACGTACAGCTGGGCCAACTTATCAAATCCATAAGTGCTTTGAATAGGTAGAAAGTGAGCACTCTTGGTAAGTCTATCCACAATTACCCATATGGCTGTGTTTTCTCTTTTCGATTTGGGTAAGCTTGTAACGAAATCCATCGTTATATCGTCCCACTTCCATTCCGGGATTTCCAACGGTTGTAACTTCCCGTAGGGACGTTGGTGTAGTGCCTTCACTTGTTGGAAAACAAGACAACGTTCTACGAAAGAAGCTATGTCTCGTTTCATGCCTTCCCACAAAAATTTTTCCTTCAGGTCTCGGTACATCTTAGTACTGCCTGGGTGGGCGGTGTAGGGCGAATCGTGAGCCTCACTCATGATTTCGCTCAAGCTCATGTCGTCGTGAACGCATATCCTACCTTCAAACAACAAGGCGTTATCCGCGCCTCTTGAAATTCTCAATCCTTCGCACCTTAGTCTGCCTCTCGATCTTTTCCAACTTTTCCTCCATCCTTTGTCTCTCGAAAATTCTTTTTCTTAGGTCAGATGCCAGTGTGAGTGTAGCGATATAGCTCACAATTGTCTCGGGCGGTTCCACCAGTTCAATCCTCATTCTACCAAACTCTTCAACGAGTTTTTCCTCTTGTATAAATAGACATCCTAACTGTATGGCTCTTACGACCAAGCGCTGCCTACTACATTTGCTTTGCCCGGTGATAGTTAATACCACAATCGTAATCTTTACTAATTCTAGCCATCTTCTTTGTCTCATGTTCAGATCTCTTTGTTCGAAGAAATACTTCAAACTTTTATGGTCCGTGAAGATCTCACATCTCACACCGTAGAGATGGTGTCTCCATATTTTTAGTGCATGAACTACAGCGCTAATTCAAAATCGTGGGTTGGGTAATTCGCTTCGTGGGGTCCGAGTTGTCGGGATGCGAAGCTATCACTTTTCCTTCTTACATCAAAACACAACCCACCCGGTCTTAGATGGCGCAGATAGACCACATACCCTCGTCCGCTTCGGGACTCGCTAGAACCGCGTGATCGGTCAATTTTTCTTTGAGTATTTGAAACTCGCCTCGCACTCATCATCCAATTGAACTTGATTCCCTTCGAGTAGTCAAGTTATTGGCCTTGCAATCTTGGAGAATCCTTCGATGAATCTCCTATAATAGCCAGCTAATCCTAGGAAACTTCTAATCTCGTCTTTGAGTCTTTGGTGATTTCCATTCTGCACGGCCTACTTTGGTGGATCTACTTTTATACCTTCAAACAGACACGATGTGTCCAGGAACATAACTTCCTTCAATAAAACTCACATTTGCTAAACTTAGCAAAGAGTCTTCGCTTCTCAAGGTTTGCAAAACCGTTTCTTAGATGTTCCTTATGCTCCTCTTCATTCCTTGAATAAATAAGGATATCATCTATGAAGACCAAACAAATTTATCAAAAATTGATGAAATACTGCTCATGAGGTCCATGAATACGGTGGTGCATTGTTAATCCGAATGGCATAACTATGAACTCATAGTGGCCATATCTCGTTCGAATGCGATCTAGGTATATCCTCGCATCAGATTTTCAGCTAATGGTATCCTAACTTAAGATCAATTTAGAGAATACCCGCGCCTCGCAATTGATCAAACAGTCATCAATTCGGGTAAAGGGTATTTGTTCTTTAGTGTCATCTTATTTAGCTCCCTATATATTCGATGCACATCCTCAAAGAACCATCCTTTTCTTAACAAACAAAACAAAGCGCCCCAAGGTGAAACACTCGGCTAATGAATCCTAGATCCAAAAGCTCTCGATTTGGATTTTCACTCTTCTAGCTCCTTTGGGGCTATCCTATAGGCACCTTCGACACCGGGGCTGATCCCGGCTCCAAGTCGATGGTAAACTCTAGTTGTCTATCGTGAGGTAGTCCCGTAGATTGGGAAATACGTCCGAAAATTCCTGACAACTTCAATATCTTCTACCCGCCGGGTTTATCCTCATCGTTTAAATAAACAAGGAATGCATGGCATCCCTTCGGTTCATCATCCTCCTAGCTTGTAGTGTCGATACTATCGGATCCTCCTCCCATGCCGATCCTGCGAAGTCGTAGCTTCTTGTCCGTGAAATTGAAACGAAATTTTCCTTTCCTTACAGAGAATCGTGGAATGATTCTTAGCTAACCGATCCATTCCGAGGATTACGTCTACATCATCCATGGGTATTATGCTTAGATCGTTAGCCGAACCTTAAGTGATCCTAATGTCAACTCAGGTTCGAGCAAAAGTGTGTAACGGTCATAATCCCTCCAATAGGCGATGAGATTCTCATATCCCGGCTTGACTTTTCGCACCTAAGGCCCAGATTTCACGCATGATTTTGCTATAAAAGAATGCGAAGCACCCGTATCGAACAATACTATAACAAGTAGGTCGAGGGTAACTCCCATACCGCCAAGTTTCCTCGGTTCTGCTCGCTCTCGCCTCCTATCGCAGGCGTAGGCTCTAGCCCGAGCCGATCGAGGCCGACGGGCGCTCGTCTGGCCGATCGGCGGTTGCACGGCCGCTTCTCGCCCTGCAGGCTACCGCGGTGGCGCCTGGCGCGCGGTGGTTGCGCCCGCTGCGCTTGCGATTTGTTGTTCGCGGGCCGTTGCCATTGTTGCGCCGTAGGAGTTGTTGTTGAGGTCAAAATTTTGCCACCGGAGTTGCCGGGTTGCTAAACCGCCGCGCGGTTTGGGGTTGAAGTCAGATAGCCCTTAATGGTCGAGCATTGCCGGTTGGTTCGCCTTACATCCGAACGTGACATCGGGCAATTGTCATGCATGCCCGCTTCCCCGCACTTGTAACGACCTACCACGCTTGCCGTGCACACACCCTTGTGTGTCCTATGACATCGAGGGCATTGAGGTATCCTCAATTGTTCATGTGGTCCCTTGCCGGTGGAGCATATGTTGCTCTCTTCCGCTTTGTCCTTGTGGCGCTGCGTCTCCTTGCCACGGCACTTGTGACTGGCCCCATAGCTCCCGCGGTTGTTATTCTCCGATTGGGTTCCCATTTCCCTTTCCTCTATCCAAAGATTGTGTGTCCGAGACGACATCGACTTATTCTCGGTCATGGCGCCTCAATATCTAAAGCTCGCAAGAGCTTCAGCAGTAGAACAGTCTCCATGGTCCGGCAAGAGACATGCGTATCTCCATTCTCAGCCTCGCTTCAACTTTTCCGACATTTTCAAGTCGGTGTCCACTAGTCCTGGTGCATATCTCGACATCTCGCAGAAGTGCGATCATAGTCGGTCACGACTATCCTTTCTTGTTTTAGCGGAAAAATTGCCGCCCTTCTTCCTTTTATAGCTTTTAGGTATGTACTTTTCATACAGCCTCCTCTTGAAATCCTCCCACGAGAATTCCTCAAGTCGCTCAAATGTGAAAGTCTTCTTCCGGCCTCCCACCGTCAGTGTGGTCCTATCATTGGAAGGTAACACACGACACCTTTCCTGTGCCGTGCATCTTAAAAAGGTAAAACTCCGTCAATGGCCCTAACCCATTGTTCGAACCTTCTTCCTTACTACTTTTCGTTAAAGACAGGAGGTTCTCCTTAGAAACATTTCTTCGATCCCGCGATCGGGTTGAGGTGGAGGTGGTGGTTGGGGAATATCTTCCTGCTCTTGCTCGGGATCCTACCCTTCCTCTTGGCCTTCCCGACCCTCGACCTCACGGGTTCCCCGCCTCGGATTTCTCCTGAGGCATGTCGCTATAGAAAACAGTAATCATTAGGCACTTATTCCTTTCACAACTCATCATCCACCAACACTATTATGGCCTTATTGTAAAACGATTTTAAATAGAATATCACTCTTAACAAACATAACTTGCCGCAAAAGCCCTATTAGGGTCATGTATATATATATATCCAAAATTTACGCCATATGCGTAGGATGTTCGAACCCAACGGTTATACAAAAGAGAAAAAATATAAGTCCGGCCCACACGGCCATTCAAAAGTTAAGGTTCTAAGTCCATCACTAAAGATTAAACATAGGAAAAGGAAACAATGTAAGCTTAACAAAAAAAAATTCTCCTTAAGCTTCATCGGGGTCTACATCATCGTCCTCCCACCGCGTCCCCTCGGGATCTTCCTCTTCCGAGTCGTCCTCGCCGAAATGTCCATGCGGGACAATCCTCGATGGGCCGGCTCCATCGCTTCCACCATCGGTATGTCTCGCAGGGGATTAAGAGCATTCGTCGCGTTCACCCGATGCTCGTGAGTCGTGGCGGATCGGGCCGTAGCCACCGCGACATCTGTTACCCTCATCCGTGGCCGTCCGACGGAAGTGCTCGACTGGTGGTACGACCGGGACCAGAGGTGGTGGAGTGGTACTGTGGACGTCTGGGGTGTCCGATGGTGGGGTGGAAATACCGACTCTCCCAAGGCTCAGGCGTCTTTGCCTCTCTAAGCGGCAGGCAGCCTCGTCCTCGGAAAAGAGAGGCACGACCGGGTCAATCTGCCTCGAACCTCTGTGTAAAGCCACTCGCGACTCATCCCGCCTGTATACTCTCGGGAGTGGAGGTAGGGTCCTCTCGGTCTGCCCGTAATGCTTGTACACGTAAGTCGATGACTCACGAATCAGGCAAATCTCCCACCAAGTCGTAGGCTGCCCATCGCCTGTAGATGTAATCTCCCGATATCTCTGCATACCCATCCCATGTGCGTGGGAGTATCGCTAGTAGGCGCTGGATGCCGTCATAATCGATCACGCCTGGGCTCGGCGCCTCCAAAGACGGAGGTAATATGCCAAGAACTCACCCAAGTCTTCCCCAACAAGACATCCACCGAGCGATAAATACTCACCTCCTCCTCTGGGGTGGGGTGTGGTCCAATCCTCCTCCTCATGAGATATCTCATCCCTCCATCTATCACTTAACTAAACTAACATAAGTCAACTATCGACATCTCAAAAGCAGTAAGGATATCTTAAACGTAGCGAAGCAACTAGATAAGGTCAAGCAAGTCTATAAGGTAGACAACATCATACTGCACAATACTTACCACAACTTACCTTCTTAGTCTTACCCAAACGTATACATAAGCCAACAACATCTTAATATAAGCTACGAGATCCTTATTCTATACCAAACACTCGAACTAGAGTTCAACGGACTCTATCGTATTCTATAGGCGGAATTAGGGATTCTGTTCTTCATAACAAATGAAGATCAGTGCGTTAGGAGTACGCAGGTGAAAACCATGCATAAATCGGAGTCCTAACGAGAGAGATCTAGCTAAAACAAATTTACTGCGCAGTGCAGGAAATTTGCGCGATCGTGCCAAATTGCAAATCGAGACGTATGTCGTATAATACGCCTACCATCTTCGGGTTTTGTTGAGGCTGAACATTCTGAAGCCGTAAGTGACGCCCATGTCGTGATTTGTGTCGATGCTCACTCATGTCGGGTAGTGACGAAGTGTCGACGTTGTTTATCTTTAAGGTTGATGTCACCCTTGTTCATCCTTCTCGCTCGTCTTCGTTGCTCGAGCTCGAGGCCATCATCGCTTTCATTCTTCCTATCGTTCTTCGCTCGTAAGGAAAAGAAGTTCGTATTTCTATGTTCTTTCACGATATGTGAACATGCTCCTTAGAGTCTAAGTTCGCCTTATGATAACATATCGCTCATCATAAATAAAATTTTGAAAGTTGGAAAGTAAAGCTTTATTTGAAAACTTTGGAAGTATGATTTCAAAAGACAATCATGATCAACTCATATACATATCAAAATGAATCCATTCATCCCATGTTGATCATTCAACTAGTACCACCATGTACTTTCATATCAATACTTGAGTATTTGTATTAGTTCAACCTAAAAGTAATTTTGGAAAAATTTTCTTGTCAACTTTCATTTTCATCATAAAAATTTTCATCATAACCAAATCTTTCAAGAGTTCTTCCAATTTGCTCAACATGTAAAAACTTTCCATTTCATGGTTTTGAGAAAGAAATGCGCTTACCTTCTTCCGGTTGAGCTCGATGTGATGGAGTGTTGAGAGGAGTCAAGAGTTTACTAGAAGTCCAAACTCGATCTAGACTTAGAATAAAAAGATTTTGGGTTTACAAAGAGCAATATGCTCGATACCACTTTTCACACGCCTACTCCGACCGTCCCGACCTGAGGGTGACTAATACTAGAATAGTATTACAGACAATATGGGTAATGGCCACATTGGTCATAAACAAGCATGCATGATATGACATGAGGTATTATCCAGATAATTAAAGAGTTTAGCCATCGGACCCAAAGATTAAACTTGTAGATCCGATGAACCCTCAATAGTAACACAACAGAAATAAGGTTTAAGAGTTAGAGTTTAGCAATGGAAAGTGTGTGAATACATATATGACGATATGTATTCAAGTATAAAACCAAATCCTAAATAAACGGTCGAGGACACTGACTCTCAACACATCCTCCATCATCACCATCGAGCTCAACCTACATATTTAAAAACAAATATGCATGGCTAAGTACAAGAAATTGCACTCGGTGGACTCATGCCGAAAACATTTGATAGAATTTGAATTACTACCGCCAATATCGGGTAAGTCGCGAGGGTTTTAGTTAAAATGCCTCAGGCTTACCAAATCATTTTCGGTTCAGTAAACATAGCTCGCCGAGCATTTTCTTGTGTATGGTCCGTATCTCATAGTCACAATACATAATAATAATAAATAATACGCCGAGAGAGGCCTCCCATCTACGACGCCGTGCGGATCGACCGTAATCCCGCACAACGACATACCACTCTGCAAGCATATGTTAACACAACAGTATAGTTCCAACCTTCACGCCAATCCTAGCTGGGCATTTATCATCCGACACAGACCCGACATTAAAAAGGTTGGGTGCTACCACAACAATTGATATAATAGTTCCAACCATCTCCATAGCCTACCCGGCATAACGAGATAGGATCCATACACAAAACGAAATATTTTTGGCGGTAATGTCAGTAAAACATTTGTTAAACAATTGTAGAATAAGCATCGTAAATAAACTCATTTGGAATAACAAGAAAGTCACATTTTAGTGGGGTAAGAAAAGGCCCACATTTAAAGATAAAGCCCACCGACTATGGTTCGTTGTAAAAGTCCTAGTTCGTTCGTTCGTCAAAATCCCGTCACGTTGCGTTCGTCCACACCTTTTACGAAAATGAGGCTTTAATGCGTCGCTCAAGTCTCTCGAGACTTTCGAAACTAAGATAAACTTGATATTTCATATCGATGTAGACCGAATTCATCAGTGAATTCATCGTCTCTTAACTGCGTACGATTGACTTGTTCTCGTTCTTGAGATACTTTTAACGATAAGTCGTTTTTCGATATATGGACTTCATTTGTGAAATCTTTTCTTACTAATGAGGTATCATACTCAATTAGTATATCTTCGCAGCGTCTTGATTTATTTATAAGCGATATATCGCATCGTTTGACTCAAAAGTCGAAGAAGTCAACATTGGTCAACAAAGTCAACGATTTTGACTTTTAAAATAGTAACTTCTTACTATTTTGTTTTATAAGTCGAATTTGATCGATTTGAAAACCTAAAGTCCTATTTTTCGATCTATCTCGTAAATCGAGGACTTATAAATATTTTCGCATTTTAATAACCCTTTTTATAAATAAAATGCGTATTTTGGTTTTTAAAACGTTAACAACCTAACGTTTGTCTTAAACATAGTAAACTATGTTTGTAAAATTTTATAATTTCAAAATATGTCCGAATATAAATAGACATATATTTTATTAATAAACTTTTTTAAAAAGGATTTTAACCCCTTTTTAATTATCGAAAATTCGATAATTAACTTAAAATGTAAAATGACTTTTGAAAAATTTCTAAATTAATATAGTGCATTATTATACACAATGGTCCAGAATATGAATTTATAAAATTCATATGGTATTATTTGCTATTTATTTATATATATACATATATACATTTACGGTAATTTCAAATAAATAGGAATAATTATCCAAAATTCTCAAAATTGATATATACTTAGTATAATATCCCAAAATCAATATATATCATTAATATAACCTATAGTTCATCATAAGCATTCATTTCACAATATATAACAATTATTCACGGTAATACTTGATAATTACCGAATAATTAGCAAATAATTTCTAAAAATTCTAAATAAATTCCAACATGATTAAAAATTATATTATAACATTGTAACATCATAATATCAACCAAACTAATTTAAATCGTCACCATATGAGCTTGTAAGCTCTCGGCTTTTTCGATTTTATTTCGTATTTGGTTTTCAAAAATTCCAGCAATTATATACTATGATTATATACTATAGTATATTAATATAACATCATTAAATTTATCAAAACTAATTAAATCATCACCTTCAAGAGCAACAAGCTCACGGCTTATTTGATTTAAAATAGTATTTGATTTCTAAAAATTCTAATTAATTCACACAATGTATAAACAATATACTAAAGCATTAATACACCATTGCATGTTAAAAAATAAAATCATACACCAACCTATGAGGTCACAAAGCTCTCGGCCCTTTTTAAATAAATAGCAATTGATTTTCAAAAATTCTAATTAAATCATAGAACATATAATCAAGGTTCTAAAGCACTAATATGTCATTACATGCTTGAAATAAAAATTATACATTAATGTACATGCATATATTGTTCACGGTTTTGACAAGATTTAAGCTAGGGTTTTCCAAAAATTGTTAAATAACATACTATAGTCTTAAATCATAACATAGATCAATAATACATGCTAGAATATACTAAGAAGCATTCGGTCATCATCATACTATTTTATACTATTTTCGAAAATATATCAAATATACACTATGGTTTCAAATTATATATATACATGCTAAATCATACATACATGTTATATGATAACCTCATGTTCATTTCAACATATATGCTCATATTTTGAAAATAAAAATACATCATATCAACAATGTTCATCCATAAGAACATTTAAAACATCCATATACATATATATAAACTTTCAAACACATACATATACATATAAAAGCTTTCTGAAAATTCTTATAATCGAGGAGATGAAAATCGAAGCTATGGTCCGTATTACCTTGTATAGGGTATGGAATCAAGGTTGTGAAGTTTTGAACGAAGAAATGAAGAAATGGAAGAAAGGCATTCGAAAATGGAGAGGGGAAGGCTTGCTCTCGATTTTTAAAGTTGGAGAGAAATGGAGAGTGAAATGAGGTTCCAAAGTGTTTGAAATGGAGGAAGAGATATAACAACAAAGGGGTGAAGGAAGAGTCTCTCCCATCATATCCTTTCTCTCTCTCGATTTTTAGCCCAAAAATGGGATAAAATCTGCAGCACATTGGGAGTGAGAGATGTTTATTAGGCTAGAGCAAAAAAGTTGCTCCATGCATTGGTCCCAATTAAAAAGGCTCCCATGCTTGTTGGGTGATGATGGCGTCATATATGTGGTTTTAGGGGCTGAGTTATTTTTCATTTTTATCCTAATACAATGTATTAATCATAGTATAAGTCATAGATATATAATACATGCCATAAAAATAATTAAATTATCACATAGCTTAATTTCGAAACTACCGATTACAAAATTGGAAAAATAGGAAATAAAATGTAAATCACACCTATTATTGATACTCATGCTCATTTCGATCAAACATATCATAATATATGATTTAAACATTGAATAATAGCATAGGATAAAATTATTACACATTTCAATCATATAAAACCCTAATTTCGAAAATTAGGGTTTCAATTTTATAAAAACTGAAACCTTCGATTTTTATGGATGAAATTCTGATTAAAAGCTTAATAATATCCATATATATCATATTATAAAGTTTAGATACCATAGGATATTTTAATGGTATCATTTCATGTGATAAACCCACTTATTTATAAGTTTAGGGTTTTCGAAATTAAAATTGAAATATCGAGTTTAATATCTCAAATATTGATTTTAATAATCATTAATACTGTAATTATATAAAATAATAATAGGAAATTAATTATTATAATTTCCGAGCATTAAACTCATTTTTCAAATCGTCTCAGACGTTAACGTTAACGTCTCAAAAGCGTTCAAAATCGACTCATCTCAAAATGGTCGAGTAAGTTCATACTTACTAAATAAATATATTCCTGTTAATAAAGGAATTAAGATGAAAATTAATTCCAAGCTTCCTTTGCTCGAAAATTTCATGAGCGGTGACGTTCGATACGTTTGACGTTAAATTATATTACGAATCATTTCATAATATTTCAATCCTTTAATTCACAATCCTTAGTGAATTATGAAAAGGAATTCGTTATAATGATATCGTATCGAAATCACAAGATTCGACGTCTTAAAAAAAGATATATCGGCAAAACCCTTTATTACGGGTTTAGAATACCGTAATCGTATATTCGTTTCTTTGGAATATTACATACCATATACGGGTCTTTAAATCTAAGCTGAACATTCTGAAACCGTAAGTGGCGTCCATGTAATGATTCGTGTTGATGCTCACTCATGTCGGTGATGATGAAGTCTTGGGCGTCGTTCGACTTAAAAGGTTGAGGTCGTCCTCGTTCATCCTTCTCGCTCGTCTTTCGTCGTCCGTGCTCAAGGGTATCGTCACTTTCATTCATCCTATCGTTCTTTTGTTCTCATAAGGAAAAGAAGTTCGTACTTCTATGTTCTTTCACGATACGTGAGCATGCTCCTTAGAGTCTAAGTTCGTCTCATGATAACATATCGCTCATCATAAACAAAATTTTGAAAGTTGGAAAGTAAAGTCTTATTTGAAAATTTTGGAAATACTATTTCAAAATGACAATCATGATCAACTCATATACATATCAAAAATGAATTCATTCATTCCATGTTGATCATTCAACTCGATACTACCATACACTTCCATCTCAATACTTGAGCATTTGCATTCGTTCAATTTAAAATTTTTGGAAAAAATTTCTTGCTCAACTTCCAAAAATTTTTATAATAATAAAATTTCTCAAAAGTTCTTCTAACTTGCTTATCATGCGAAATTTTCCATTTCATGAGTTTGAGAAAAAATGCGATTACCTTTTTCGGTTGAGCTCGATGTGATGGAGTATTGAGAGGTCGATAGATTTCTAGAAGTCCAGATGACTCGATCTAGACTTAGAATAAAAGGATTTGGGTTTAAAAAGAGCAAAATCGTTGTGATACCATACATCACGACCCACTCTGGACCAACCCGGTTGGAGGCGACTAATACTAGGAGTAGTATTTTGGGAGTTACATGGCTAAAATAGAGATGCATAACAAAAGTAAACTAGCATGCTTGGCGAGATATGAGATAATGTCATAACGGTTTTAAAGGTTTAGGCCATCGGACCCCAAAACTTGGCACGATCCGATGGACCTCAATAGTTCATAAACATAAAGCATAAATAAAGAAGTTCGAGTGTAGCGGTGGAAAGTGTGAATACATATATGACGATATGCATTAAAGGTATAAACCACAATTTCGAAGATAAATCGGTCGAGGACACTGGACTCCTCAACACGTCCCTATCATCGCCATGAAGACTCAACTGTGCATTTAAAACAAACATGCGGGGCTAAGTACAAGAAATTGCACTCGGTGGACTTATGCGAAAACATTTGATAACATTTGAATTCTGTTGCCAATATCGAGTAAGTCGCGGGGTTTTAGTTAAAATGCCTTGTGCTTACCAAATCATTCGGTTAAGTAAACATAGCTCGGCGAGCATTTTCTTGGTGTGTATAGTGCGTATCGCATAGTAACAATTCATAGCGGTATTTAAAATTAAGCGTCGAGAGGGAGGCCTCCCGTCTACGACGCCGTGACGGTTCGTAATCCCGTCTGACACGGTCCTCTCTGAGCATATGTTAACACAACGTATAGTTCCAACCTTCACGCCAATCTAGCGGGCATTTATCATCCGCACGGACCCGACATTAAAAGGTTGGCGCGACCCGAATGACATAACTGTCATAATAAAGTTCGAACCATCTCCACACCCTACAAGGCAAGCGGATAGGATCCATACACAAAACGAAATTTTTGGCGGTGTAATGCGGTAAAACATTTGATAACGGTTGTAGAATAAATCTTGTAAATAAACTCATTTTGGAATAACGATAAAAGCAATTCTTAGTGGGGTGAAAAGGGCCCACATTTGAAGATAAAAGCCCTTTGGACTATGGTTCGTTGTAAAAGTCACAGGTTCGATCGTTCGTCAAAATCCGATCGCGCGTTGCGCCCATCTTCTGGCGAGGCTTTAGTGCGTCGCTCAAGTCTCGAGACTTCAAAAGCTAAGATAAACTTGATATTTCATATCGATGTGAACTGAATTCTTAGTGAATTGATACGTCTCTAACACGTATCTGATTTAATTGTTCTCGTTTCTCGAGATCGTTCAACGATATAAATCGTTTTTCAATATATGGTTTTCATTTGTGAAATCTTTTCTTACTAATGAGGTATCATACTCGATTAGTATATCTCACGCGTCTTCCCGTATTAGTCGATCGTGTAAGCGTCGTTTGACTTAAAAAGTCAGCGAAATCGACACAGTCGACAAAATCGACAATTTTGACTTTCAAATAGTAATTTCTTACTATTTCGTTTTATAAATCGAATTTGATCGATTTGAAAGCGTAAAGTCCTATTCTCGATTTATCACGTAAATCGAGGACTTATAAATAATTTCGCATTTTAATAAACCTTTTAAAACAAAATGCGTATTTTCGATTTTAAAGCGTTATAAAATGAGCGTTTGTCTCAAACATAGTAATCTATGTTTATAAAATTTTGTAAAATTTTATTATGTCCAGAATATTAATTAAACATATATTTTATTAATAAAGCGATTTAAAAGGATTTAAAATCCTTATTAATTATCGAAAACTCGATAATAGAATTTAAAATGTCAAATGACTTTTGAAAAATTTTCTAAATTAATATAGTGCATTATTATACACTATAGTCCAGAATATGAATTTATAAAATTCATATGATATTGTTTGCTATTTATTAATATATATACATATATATACTTACGGTAATTTCAATAATTAGGGAATAATTATCCAAAAATTCCCAAAATTGAAATATACATAGTATAATATCCCAACATCAATATACATCACCAATATAACCTATAGTTCACCATAACCATTCATTTAATAATATATAGCAATATTCACGGTAATTACAAGATAATTACCAAATAATTAGCAAACAATTTCTAAAAATTCTAAATAAATTCCAACATCATTAAAAATTATACTATAACATTGTAACATCATAACATCAACCAAAAACATTTGAATCATCACCATATGGAGCTCAATAGCTCTCGGCTTTTTGGATTCAAAATGTTATTTGATTTTCAAAAATTCCAACAATTATATACTATGTTTATACACTATAGTATAGTAATATAACATCATAATATTTATCAAAACTAATTAAATCATCACCTTCAAGAGCTCAAAGCTCACGACATTTGATTTAATTTAGTATTTGATTTCAAAATTCTAATAAATTCATACAATGCATAAACAATATACTAAAGCATTAATACACTATTGCATGTTCAAAATAAAATCATACACTAACCTATACACTTATATGCTCACGGTATTTTCATTAAATCAAGCATATGGTTTCAAAATTCTAATTAAATCATAGAACATATAATCAAGGTTCTAAAGCAATAATATGTGTATGCTTGAAATAAAATTATACATTAATGTACAAACTAAAATGGCTCACGGTTTTCATAAGATTCAAGCTAGGGTTTTCTAAAATTTAAATAACATACCATAGTCTTAAATCATAACATAGATCAATAATACATGCTTAAAATACTTAAGAAGCATTCGGTCACTTTGGTACATTTTATAAAATTTTGAAAACTATATTAGTTCATGCTTGGGTTTGAAAATTATAAATATAAGCGAATACATTCATACATTTCATATACCATGTCCTATGTTCATGAAACATATTTCTCATATATTTTCAAAATAAAATCCTCAAGAACAATATGAACACATATCTCATGCTTCAAGAACATTTAACACATGTATATACATACTAAAGATTTTCGAACACACATACATATATATATAAAACAGTTTTCGATTTTCTTGAGTACAAGAAGAAGGAAATCGGTGCTATGGTCTTAGTATTACCTTGTGAATGGTCTAGTATCCAAGAACAAGGTATGTATCAAGGTTGTGAAGTGGAGAAATGGAGAAGAAGGAAGAAAATAAATCTGAAAATAGAGAGGGGGAGGTCTCGGTTTTGGGAAAAATGGAGAGTAGAGAGTGAATAATGAGTTCAAAATGTTTGGAGTGAATGAGAATGAGAAGAATGAAGGCTCTCTATATCTCTCTCCTCTCTCTCGGCGCCCCTCTCTCTCTCTCACACAATAATGCAGCCCTTGGGAAGGGAAAGATGATGATTAAGGAGTGTTAAAGATGCTCTCCATGCATTGGGCAATTTAGAAAGTGAAATCATTGTGTAATGGGGAAGGGTGTGAAATCGGCGCATGGGGGGAGGTTAAAGGCTGATTTTATTTTTAATTTACACATAATACATTATATATATCATACATGATTCATAGATATATAATACGAGCCATAAAAATAATTAAATCAACACATAGACACAATTTCGAAAATACCGATAATAAAATTGGAAAATATGATTAAAATATAAATTACACCTATTATTGATACTCATGTAATTTTCAATCATATATATCATAATATATGATTTAGATATTAAATAATAGCATAGGATAAAATTATTACACATTTCATGCATTAAAAACCTAAGTTTCGAAATTAGGGTTTTGAAATTTATAAAAACTGAAACTATCGAGTTTTATGGTTCAAAACTGATTTTAATGCTTAATAATATCCATATATATCATATTATATAGTTTAGATACCATATGATAATTTAATGGTATCATTTCATGTGATAAAACCCTAATTTACAAGTTTAGGGTTTTCGAAAATTAATATTCGAAATTATCGAGTTTAAATGCTAAAATTCGATTTTAATAATTATTAATACTGTAATTATATAAAATAATAATAGGAAATTAATTATTATAATTTCCTGAGCATTAAACTCATTTTCAAAACGTCTCTAGACGTTGACGTTCAAAACGTCTCTAGACGTTGACGTTCAAAACGTCTCAAAACGTTCAAAATCGACTCATCTCAAAATGGTCGCAGTAAGTTCATACTTACTAAATAAATATATTCCATTTAATAAAGGAATTAAGATGGAAATTAATTCCAAGCTTCCTTTGCTCGAAAAATTTCACGGCGGCGTTCGATACGCGTTTGACGTTAAAGTATATTGACGAATCATTTCGTAATATTTCAATCCTTTAATTCACAATCCTTAGTGAATTATGAAAAGGAATTAGTTATAACGATATCGTATCGAAATCACAATATTCGATGTCGTAAAACAAAAATATACGGCAAAACCCTAATTACGGGTTTAGAATACCGTAATCGTATGTTCGTTTCTTTGGAATATTACATGGATACATTTTGATCTCAAACAAATAAAGAGAAAGTAAATTTTCGGTCCTAGTGAGATGTATATGATTGATCTATTTGGAAGGATCTAACAAGGACAAAAAAAATCTATATGTGTCACGACCCCAATCCGGACCAACCCGAGCTGGAGGCGACTAATACTAGGAGTAGTATTTTAGGGATTACGGGTAAAATAAAAATGCATAAGGATAAACTAACATGCTTGAGCGAAATATAAGGTGATGTTATAATGTTTTTGAAAAGGTTTAGGCCATCGGATCCCAAAACTTGGCACGATCCGATGGGCATGATAGTTCATAACATAAAACATAAATAAAGGACTTGAGTATAGCGGTGGAAAGTGTGTGAATACATATATGACGATATGCATTGGTATAACCCAAACATTCAAGTAAATCGGCCGAGACACTAGACTCCTCAACACATCCCCATCATCACCATCGAGCTCAACACGCACATTTAAAACAAACATGCGGGGCTAAGTACAAGAAATTGCACTCGGTGGACTTATGCGAAAACATTTGATAATATTTGGATTCTGTTGCCAATATCGAGTAAGTCGCGAGGGTTTTAGTTAAAATGCCTTGTGCTTACCAAATCATTCGGTTAAATAAACATAGCACGGCGGGCATTTTCTTGGTGTGTATGGTCCGTATCTCATAGTCACATACATAATAATAAATAATTAAATAAGCGTCGAGAGGAGGCCTCCGTCTACGACGCCGTGACCGACCGTAATCCGTCTGACACGGGTCACTCTGCTGCAAGCATATGTTAACACACGTATAGTTCCAACCTTCACGCCAATCCTAGCGGGCATTTATCATCCGGCACGGGACCCGACATTAAAAAGGTTGGGTGCTACCACAACAATTGATATAATAGTTCGACCGTCTCCACGACCCTACCCGGCATAACAGATAGGATCCGTACACAAAGCGAAATATTTTGGCGGTAATGCGGTAAAACATTTGTTAAGCAGGTTGTAGGATAAGTCTTGTAAATAAACTCATTTGAAATAGCGATGAGTCACGTTTTAGTGGGGTGAGAAGGCCCACGTTTAAAGATAAACGCCCACGGACTACGGTTCGTTGTAAAGTCTAGGTTTGATTGTTCGTCAAAACTCCGTCATTGCGTTGGCGTCCACTGCCTTCGGCGAGGCTTTAGTACGTCGCTCAAGTCTATCGAGACTTTCGAAACTTAAGATGACTTTGATATTTCATATCGATGTGAGGCTGAATTCCTTAATGAATCGATCGTCACTGTCCGTATATCGATTGACTTTTCTGGTTCGCCGAGATCGTTCGGCGATATAAGTGCGTTTTCGATATATGGGTTTCATTTATGAAATCCTTTCTTACTAATAATTATCATACTCAATTAGTATATCTTCACAGCGTCTTGTCAGTATTTATAACGTATAATCGTGCGTTTGACTTTGAAAAGTCGACGAAGTCGACAACGGTCGACAAAGTCGATGATTTTGACTTTTAAATAGTAATTTCTTACTATTTTGCTTTATAAATCGAATTTCATCGATTTGAAAGCGTAAAGTCCTAATTCTCGATTTATCTTGTAAATCAAGGACTTATAAATATTTTCGCATTTTAATAATTCTTTTATAATTAAAAGCGTATTTGGTTTTAAAGCGTTACCAAATGAGCGTTAAGTCTTAAACATAGCAATCTATGTTTATAAAATTTTGTAATATTAGAAAACTGTCAGAATATCATTTTATTAAATTTTCATAAATAAACTGTTTTAAAAAAGATTTTAAAATCCTTATTAATTATCGATAATTTCGATAATTAGATTAAAAATACTAAATGATCTTTGAAAAATTTTCTAAATTAATATAGTGTATTATTATACACTATGGTCCAGAATATAATTTATGAGATTCATATAACACTGTTTTCTATTTATTTATATATATACATATATAAATATTCACGGTAATTTAAATAAATAGGGAATAATCATCCAAAAATTCCCAAAATTGATATATACCTATTATAATGTCCCAACATCAGTATATAATATTTTCATAACCCATAGTTCATCATAACTATTTATTTCTATATATATAACAATATTTCACACGGTAATTATAGGATAATTACCAAATAAATAGTAAACAATTTCCAAAAATTCTAAATAATTTCCAACATCAATAATCATTATATTATAACATTGTAGCATCATAACATCAACCAAAACCATTTGAATCATCACCATGTGGAGCTACAAGCTCTCGGCTTTTTTGAATAAAAATGGTATTTGATTTTCAAAAATTCTAACAATTATATACTATGTTTATACACTATAGTATAGTAATATAACATCATAATATTTATCAAAAACCAATTAAATCATCACCATATGAGCTCATTGCTCTCGGTTTATTTGATTCCATTAGGTAAATGATTTTCAAAAATTCTAATAATTTCACACAATGTATAAACAATATACTAAAGCATTAATACAACATTGCATGTTCAAAAATAAAATCATACATCAACCTATATTTTTATAAAGCTCACGGTAATAACAAGAAAAATAGCAAGGGGTTTCCAAAATTCTAATCAATTCATAGAACATATAATCGAGGTTCTAAAGCACTAATATGTCATTACATGCTTGAAATAAAATTATACATCAAGATATACATATATATATCTCACGGCATTTTTCAAAATTTAAGCTATGGTTTTCAAAATTGTAAAATCAATACTATAGTCTTAAATCATAACATAGATCAATAATACATGCTTAAAATACATCAAAAGTATTAGGCCTTCATTTAACATTTCATAGCATTTTCAAAATTTATATCAATATATACCATAGTTCGAAAATGTCATATATGTGCTAGGCCGTTCAAAATCTTATTGTACAACTCCTATGCTCATTTAACAAATATTCACAAGCATTTTCAAAATAAAATCCTCAAGAACATATAAACAAACAATGGCTCATGCTCAAGAACATTTATACACATGTGTACACATATACATATAACTTTCGAAACCTATATACATATATATATGATTTGAATTTTCAGATTAAAGGAGGATAAAATCAAAGCTAAAGACCATGTATTACCTTAAGAATGTCTAGGATGACAAGAACAAAGATATGGTATCAAGCTTGGAGGAGAAATGGAGAAGAAAAAAGAACAAAATTCTGAAATTAGAGAGGGTTGCTCTCGGTTTTGGGAGTCTTGAAAAAATGGAGAAATGGGAGTGATTTTGTGTGTTTGTAATTGTAAGAAAAATGAAAGAGATCCTCTCCTATACCTCTCTCTCTACGGTTACACACACACATAGGAAATAATTGCTGCACTTGGGAAGGGAAAATGATGATTATGGAGTGTTTAAAGAGCTCTCCATGTATTGGGCAAAATTTAAAGTAGAATCATTTGTTTATGGGATGAAGCAAATCGGCGCATGGGGGGTTTCAAGGGCTGATTTTATTTTTAAAAAATTCTTAATACATGTATTAATCATAGTATAGTTCATAGATATATAATACGTGGCATAAAAATAATTAAAACATAATATATGCAAAAATCGGTATTACCGTTCCAAATATTGAAAAATAGGATTAAAAATATAAATTACACCTATTATTGATACTCATGTAATTTTAGTCCCAAATATACACATATATATCATAATATATGGTTTAGATATTAAATAATAGCATAGGATAAAATTATTACACATTTGATCATATAAAACCCTAATTTATAAGTTTGAAATTAAATTTTATAAAAGCGCATCCTTCGATTTTTATGGATAAAATCTGATTTAATCTTAATATTATTCATATATATCATATTATAAAGTTTAGATACCATAGGATAATTTAATGGTATCATTTCATGTGATAAAACCACTTATTTATAACATTAGGGTTTCGTAATTACAAATAAGAAATATCGAGTTTTAATACTCAAATATTGGTTTTAAAAATAATTAATACTGTAATTACACAAAATAATAATAGGAAATTAATTATTATAATTTCCGAGCATTAAACTCATTTTCAAAACGTCTCAGGCGTTAACGTTAACGTTCAAAATCGACTCATCTCAAAATGGTCGCAGTAAGTTCATACTTACCAAAGAAATATATTCCATTTACTAAAAGAATTAAGATGGAAATTAATTCCAAGCTTCACTGCTCAGAAAATTTCATGAAAAGCTGACGTTCGATACGCGTTTGACGTCTAAAAATGTTGACGAATCATTTCGTAATATTTCAATCCTTTAATTCACAATCCTTAGTGAATTATAAAAAGGAATTTGTTATAACGATATCGTATCGAAATCACAAGATTCGATGTCGTAAAAAGATAATATACGGCAAAACCCTAATTACGGGTTTAGAAAACCGTAATCGTATATTCGTTTCATTGGAATATTACATTCCACCCCCCTTACGAAAAATTTCGTCCCGAAATTTGTATACCTTTATAAAAATAAGTCGGGGTATTTTTCCCTCATTGCTTCTTCAAGTTCCCACGTGGCTTCTCTTCGTCAGTGGTGTCTCATGAACACTTTTACTAGCGGAATCGACTTGCTCGTGGTTGTTGAACTTTGTGGTCAAGTATGGCTGCGGGTTCTTCCTTATAGCTCATGTAAACTCGAGGATCACGTCGTCTTGATGAATCACGTGCTTTGGGTCGTGAGCGTATTTTCGTAATTGTGAGGCGTGAAAAACATTATGGACATTTCCTAGGTTTGGCGGAAGAGCCAACCTATAAACTCTTGGACCTATCCTTTCTAGGATCTCATGGGTCCTATGTAGCGAGTCTAAGCTTTCCTTTTAGGCCAAACGACAATCCTTTTGATGGAGAGACCTTAAGAAATACTTTGTCTCCATCCTCAAGCGTAGCTCGGATCTCAGCGTATCGGTAAGATTTCATGCATCTGAGCCTCTTTTATCCTCATCCTAATTTGTCGAGCGATTTGATCATTTCACTCACGCATCGGGCCCTATGACTTTTCTCTCACCGACTTCATCCCAATAAAGTGGTGATCTACACTTTTTGCCATACAAGGCTTCGTATGGGGCCATGCCGATCGTCGCTTGATAGCTGTTGTTGTAAGCAAATTCAATCAGAGGTAAAATGTCTTCCCATTTTGCACCTCGATCCAATACTACGGTTCTAAGCATATCTTCAAGCGTTTGGATCGTTCTTTCCGATTGTCCATCAGTTTGTGGGTGGAAAGCTGTACTGAAGTTTAATCTTGTACCCAGTTCTCTCTGCAAGCTAATCCAGAATCTGGATGTGAACTTGGAGTCTCGATCAGAGGTAATAGATTTTGGCACTCCATGTAGTCGTACAATTTCCTTAACATCTGGTGGGCGACTTATCGGATCCATAAGTGCTTTGAATAGGTAAAAGTGAGCACTTTTGGTAAGCCTATCCACAATTACCCATATGGTGTGTTCCTCTTCTTGATTTGGGTAAGCTTGTGTGAAATCCATCGTTATATCGTCCCACTTCCATTCGAGGATTTCCAGCGGTTGTAACTTCCCGTAGGGTCGTTGGTGTAAAACTTCACTTGTTGGCAAACAAGACAGCGTTCTCTGAAGGAAGCTATGTCTCGTTTCATGCCTTCCCACCAAAAATTTTCCTTGGGTCTGGTACATCTTAGTACTACACGGGTGGGCGGTGTAGGGCGTGTCGTGAGCCTCACTCATGATCTCGTTACGAAGCTCTGCGTCGTCGAGAGCATATCCTACCTTGAAACAATAAGGCGTTATCCGGCGCCTCTTGGAAATTCTTGAATCCTTGGACCTTAATCTTTCTCGGATCTTTTCCAACTTTTCCTCAATCCTTTGTCTCGACAATTCTCTTTCTTAGATCGAGTCGGTGTGAGTGTAGCGTCTGACTCCTGGTGTTTCGGTGGTTCAACTAGTTCAATCTTCATCCTGCCAAACTCTTCAACGAGTTTTTCCTCTTGTACAAAGAGACATCCTAACTTGGTATGGCTCTTACGACTCAAGGCGTCAGCTACTACATTTGCCTTGCCCGGGTGATAGTTAATACCACAGTCGTAATCTTTTACCAGTTCAAGCCATCTTCTTTGTCTCATATTCAGATCTCTTTGTTCGAAGAAATACTTCAAACTTTTATGATCCGTGAAGATCTCACATCTCACACCATAGAGATGGTGTCTCCAAATTTTTAGGGCATGAACTACATTTGCTAATTCCAAATCGTGGGTTGGGTAGTTCATTTCGTGGGAGTCTGAGTTGTCGAGATCGTAGCTATCACTTTTCCTTCTTGCATCAAAACACAACCAGTCCGGTCTTAGATGCGTCGGTATAGACCACATATCCTTTATGCCTTACGGGATGCTAATCTTGGTGCTTTGGTCGATTTTCTTTGAGTATTTGAAAACTTGTCTCGCACTCATCAGTCCAATTAAACTTGATTCCTTTCCGGAGTAGCTGGGTTATTGGCCTTGCAATCTTGGAGAATCCTTCGATGAATCTCCTATAGTAACCAGCTAATCCTAGGAAGCTTCTAATTTCGTCTTTGTGTTTTAGGTGATTTCCATTCTGCACGGCCTCTACTTTGTTTGGATCTACTTTTATACCTTCGAGACACAATGTGTCCAGGAACATAACTTCCTTCACCAAAACTCGCATTTGCTAAACTTAGCAAAGTCTCTTCATTTCTCAAGGTTTGCAAAACCGTTCGCAGATGTTCATATGATCCTCTTCATTCTTTGAATAAATAAGGATGTCGTCTATGAAGACCAAGCAATTTATCCAAAATGGATGAAATACTACTGTTCATGAGGTCCATGAATACGGTGGTGCATTGGTTAATCCGAATGGCATAACTATGAACTCATAGTGGCCATATCACGTTCGAATGCGGTCTTAGGTACATCCTCGGACCGTATTTTCAGCTGGTGGTATCGACTTAAGATCAATCTTGAGAATACACCGCTCCTCGCAATTGATCAAACAGTCATCTATTACGGGTAAAGGGTATTTGTTCTTTAGTGTCATCTTATTTAGTTCTCTATAATCGATGCACGTCCTCAAAGAACCATCCTTTTTCTTAACAAACAAAGCAGGCGCTCCCCTAGGTGAAACACTCGGCGAATGAATCCCGGATCAATAGCTCTTGGTTTGGATTTTCGACTCTTCTAGCTCCTTTGGGGCCATCACGTAGGGCGCCGACCTTGGGGGCTGATCACGGCTCCAAGTCGATGGTAAACTCGATTGTCTATTAGGAGGTAGTCTGGCGATTTTTGAAATCGTCAGGAAATTCTCGGACAACTTGATGTCTTCTACAACGGCGGGTTTATCTTCATCGTTTAAATAAACAAGGAATGCATGGCATCCATACGGTTCATCATCCTCCTAGCTTGTAGTGCGGATACTATCGAATCCTCCTTCCCGTGCGATCCCGTGAAAGTCGTAGCTTCTTGTCGAGAAAGTGAAGCGAAATTTTCCTTTCCTTACTGAGAGAATCGTGGAATGATTCCTAGCTAACGATCCATTCCTAGGATTATGTCTACATCGTCCATGGGTATTATGTTTAGATCGTTAGCGGAACCTTAAGTGATCTAATGTCGATTCTAGGTTCGAGCAAAAGTGGGTATGGTCATAATCCCTCTATAGGCGATGAGATTCTCATATCTGGCTTGATTTTTCGGACCTAAGGCTCGGCATTTCTCGCATGATTTTGCAATAAAGAATCTGAAGCACCCGTGTCGAACGATGACTATAACGGTGGGTTGAGAAGAACTCCCATACCGCCAAGTTTCCTTGGTTACATTAGATTCGCCTCTGCATGCGGGCGTGAGGCTCGCTTTGAGCAGGTGGTGACAGGGGCGGGCCGGTCTGGCTGATTTGGCGGTTGTTGCGGCTTTATTCTTTGCCATTCTTTGGCGTTAGCGCGATGGTTGTCGCCTCTGTTGTTGTTGTGGCGGTGGTGCTTTTACCAACTTTCTTGCGGATTTGTTGTTGTGGCGGCTGCCCTTTATTCTTATTCTTTGGAGTTGTTGTTGTTGTTGAGGGGGTGTTTGCCACTGAGTTCTTTGGGGTTGGGGTGGGCTAGCTGCGGTGGTTGGGGTGGTGTATAGCCCTAGTGGTGAGCATTGCCGGTTGGTTCGGCCTTCCATCGAGCGTGACATCGGGCGGTTGTTGGCGTAATGCCCGTTTGCCCGCGCACTTGCGACTTACCACGTTTGCCGTGCACACACTGTGTGCTCTATGGCATCTAGGGCATTGAGGTGCCCTTGGATCTGTGGTCCCTTGCCGGTGGAGCATGAGCTGCTCTCTTCCACTTTGTCCTTCTTCTGCGCGGGTTTCCTTGCCACGCAGGCGCTTGTGACTTGTCTCTCCGTAGTTTCCGCGGTTGTTATTTCCGCGGTTGGGCTCCCCGATTCCTTTTCCCTTATCCGAATTACTACGTACTGTGGCGACAACATCTTTATTCTCGCTCATAGTCGCCTCAATATCAAAGCTCGTCTAGAGCTTGATTGTGATAGGTCTCCATGGTGGCAAGAGACATGCGTATCTCCATTCTTAGCCCTGACCTGAACTTTTCCGACATCTTCAAGTCGGTGTCTACTAGATCCGGCGCATATCTTGACGTCTCGCAGAAAGTGCGATCATAGTCGGTCACAGATAACTTTTCTTGTTTTAGCAAGAAAAACTCCTGCCTCTTTTTCCCCCTATAGCTTTTGGGGATATACTTTTCGTACAACTCTCTCTTGAAGTCCTCCCACGAGAACTCTTCTAGTTGTTCAGTTGTAAAGGTCTTCTTCCTGGCCTCCCACCAGAAGTCGGTGGTCAGATAAGTCGGAAAGTAGCATACGACATCCTTTCCTGCGTGCACCTTAGGAAAGTGAAAATCCGTTCAATGGCCCTAACCCGTTGTTCGGCTTCTTCGAACTCCTTTTTAGTTAAAAGCAGGAGGTTTTGCCTCGAGAATAGTTCTTCGATCCTGCGATCGGGTTGAGGTGGAGGCGTGGTTGGGGATTATCTTACGGTTCTTGTTGGGGTTCTACCCTTCCTCTAGGTCTTCCTCGACCTCGGGTTCTCTTCGGGTTTCTTCTCGGAGGCGTTACGCTATATAAAACATACCATCGTTAATTATTATGCTTACAACTTAACAAAATAAGGTTTTCATAGCTTCTTAAAGCGACATAAAGTAAAACAATTCATCCATAGCATGAACAAGCGCCACCAAAAAGGCCCACTTGGGTCAAAATATATGTGGATAGATAATCAAGGTTTGTCAAAACAAGATGTCTAACATCGAGAATCATAGAAAATTGAAATAACAGGTTTCGGGCCCACGGCGAGAGAAAAAAAAATCCGAGTCCTAGAACCATGGTATTGAAATAAGAAGGAAGAGCTAGCACATGCTAGTCAAAACAAGCAATTCTATTTAAACATCGCCTAAGGTCTTCACGAGTTTCCTTCCTACTCGCGTCTTCCTCGGGATCTTCCTCCTCTTGGTCGTCTTCCTCATCCGAATCGTCTTCACGGTCGTACTACTGGATGGTCTGCTGCACAGCTTCCATCATCGGTATGTCGCGCGGGTCCGAAGTTATCCGCCCGTATAAGTCGTAGTTGTGGCGGATCGGACTGTAGCATACTCGGGTCGGGTCGTATCCGGGAAGGTATCTAATACTCTCATCCGCTGTTCGTGGAAGGGCTCTTCGTCTTGGTGGTGGTGGATCGGATGCGGTGGTAGGCGGTAGTGGCGGACGTCTTGGGTGTCAAAAATCGCGGTGGCAACACGGGCTCTCCCAAGGCTCTAGGCGTCTTGCCTATCCACCTCATACATCCTACCCTCGTCTACTCGATGCAGGGGTATCCTTTGGGTCAACTTGTCTCGGAACCTCAAGTGCAGCCACTCTGGCGACTCATCACGCCAAGTGTACTCCGTGGAGGAGATAGGGTCCCATCGGTGCGGCTCCATAGATCATTGTACCGTAAGTCGGTGACTCACGAACTGGCGGATCCCAATCAAATCATAACCTCGGGGAATCGATAGATGTAGTCTCCGATACCTCTCGGGCATAACCATCCAGTGTACAAGGGAGTATAGCTAGGAGTCTCTTGATGCCATCGTAGTCGGTTGCGCCATAGGCTCGGGCGCTCCTCAACAGAAGGTAGTCATGAGAAACTCACCTAGGTCTTCCCCGGCACACATCCAACTTTCCCTATAGGTGCGCATCAACTCCTCGGGTGGGGCATGAGGTCCTACCCTCCTCCTAGCGATATAGCGCATCTCCTCCATCTGCCCGCGGTAAAGAAAAAGAAAACTAACGTAAGCCAACTATCGTCATCTTAAAACAGAAAGGATAGCATAACGAGAAGCAACTAGGCTAGAACTAACAATTCTATAAGGTAGGCATCGTCATAATGTACAATATATATACCACAACTTACTTTCTTAGTCTTACCCAAACATATACATATAGCTAATGATATCTCGATATCGCTATATGAGACCCTTGTCTTATATCAAACACTTAGGTTAGAGTTCATCAGACTCTATCGTATTCTGGAGACAGAATTAGGGATTCTGTTCTTCATAACAAATGAAGATCAGTGCGTTAGGGGTACGTAGGTGCAAACCATGCGTAAAACGGAGTCCTAACGAGGGAGATCTAGCTAAAACAAATCTACTGCGCAGTGCAGGAAATTTTGCGCGATCGTGCAAAAATATCAATCAAGGTGTATGTCGACGTGTCGTCTATCATCTTGATTCTAAAGTCGAGGCTGTACATCCTGAAGCCGTAAGTGGCGCCCATGTCGTGATTCGTGTTGTTGGTCACTTGTGTCGAGTGATGATGGAGTGCTGGCGTCATTCCGCTTAAAGGTTGAGGTCGTCTTACGTTCGTCGCTTCTCGCTCGTCCTTCATCGTCCGTGCTCAAGGGTATCATTACTTTCATTCTTCCTATCGTTCTTTTGTTCGCCTAAGGAAAAGAAGTTCGTACTTCTACGTTCTTTCACGATATGTGAGCATGCTCCTTAGAGTCTAAGTTCGTCTCATGATAACATATCATTCATCGTAAATAAGATTTTGAAAGTCGGAAAGTAAAGTTTTATTTGCAAATTTGGAAGTATGATTTCAAAAGACAATCATGATCAACTCATATGCATATTAAAATGAATTCGTTTGTTTCATGTTGATCATTCAACTTGATACTACCATACACTTCCATCTCAATACCTGAGTAATTGTATTGGTTCAATTCAAAAGTTTTGGAAAAATTTCTTTCTCGACTTCAAAAATTTTCAAAATAATAAAATTTCTCAAAAGTTCCTCTAACTTGCTCATCATGCAGAAGTTTTTCCATTTCATGAGTTTGAGAAAGAAATGCAGTTACCTTTTTCCCGGTTGAGCTCGATGTGATGGAGTGTTGAGAGGAGTCAGTAGGTTTCTAGAAGTCCAGTGACTCGATCTAGACTTAGAAATAAAGGTCTTGGGTTTACAAAGAGCAAAAGCGCTCTGATACCACTTCTGTCACGACCCCAATCCGGACCAACCCGAGCCGGAGGCGACTAATACTAGGAGTAGTATTTTAGGGATTACGGGTAAAATAAAATGCGTAAGGATAAACTAACATCTTGAGCGAATATAAGGTGATGTTATAATGTTTTGAAAAAGGTTTGAGCCATCGGATCCCAAAACTTGGCACGATCCGATGGGCATGATAGTTCATAACATAAAACATAAATAAAGGACTTGAGTATAGCGGAAAGTGTGTGAATACATATATGATATATGCATTAAGTATAACCCAAACATTCAAGTAAATCGGCGAGGACACTAGACTCACTCAACACATCCCCATCATCACCATGAGCTCGAACCTGCGCATTTAAAACAAACATGCGGGGCTAAGTACAAGAAATTGCACTCGGTGGACTTATGCGAAAACATTTGATAATATTTGGATTCTGGCGCCAATATCGAGTAAGTCGCGAGGGTTTTAGTTAAAATGCCTTGTCTTACCAAATCATTCGGTTAAGTAAACATAGCTTTGGCAGGGCATTTTCTTGGTGTGTATGGTCCGTATCTCATAGTCACAATACATAATAATAAATAATTAAATAAGCGTCGAGAGGAGGCCTCCATCTCTGACGCCGTGACCGACCGTAATCCCGTCTGACACACGGTCACTCTCTGCAAGCATATGTTAACACGGTATAGTTCGACCTTCACGCCAATCTAGCGGGCATTTATCATCCAGCACGGGACCCGACATTAAAAGGTTGGGTGCTACCACAACAATTGATATAATAGTTCCAACCATCTCCACACCCTACCGGGCATATGAGATAGGATCCGTACACAAAGCGAAATATTTTGGCGGTGTAATGCGGTAAAACATTTGTTAAGCAGATTGTAGGATAAGTCTTTGTAAATAAACTCATTTGAAATAGCGATGAGTCACGTTTTAGTGGGGTAAGAGAGGCCCACGTTTTAAAGATAAAGCCCACTGGACTACGGTTCGTTGTAAAGTCCTAGGTTTGATTGTTCGTCCAAACTCCGTCATTGCGTTCGCGTCCTGGCGCTTTACTGAAAGCGAGGCTTTAGATCGTCGCTCAAGTCTATCGAGACTTTCGAAAACTTAAGATGACTTTGATATTTCATATCGATGTGAGTGAATTCCTTAATGAATCGATCGTCCCTAATCCGTATCGATTGACTTTTCTCGTTCGCGAGATCGTTGAACGATATAAATGCGTTTTCGATATATGGGTTTCATTTATGAAATCCTTTCTTACTAATGAGGTATCATACTCAATTAGTATATCTTCACAGCGTCTTGTCGTATTTATAGCGATAATCGTCGTTTGACTTTGAAAAGTCGACGAAGTCGACAACGGTCAACAAAGTCGATGATTTTGACTTTTAAATAGTAATTTCTTACTATTTTGCTTTATAAATCGAATTTCATCGATTTGAAAGCGTAAAGTCCTAATTCTCGATTTATCTTGTAAATCGAGGACTTATAAATATTTTCGCATTTTAATAATTCTTTTATAATTAAAAAGCGTATTTTGGTTTTAAAAGCGTTACCAAATGAGCGTTAAGTCTTAAACATAGCAATCTATGTTTATAAAATTTTGTAATATTAGAAAACTGTCCAGAATATCATTTTATTAAATTTTCATAAATAAACTGTTTTAAAAAGATTTTAAAATCCTTATTAATTATCGATAATTTCGATAATTAGATTAAAAATACTAAATGATCTTTGAAAAATTTTCTAAATTAATATAGTGTATTATTATACACTATGGTCCAGAATATAATTTATGAGATTCATATAACACTGTTTTCTATTTATTTATATATATATATATAAATATTCACGATAATTTAAATAAATAGGAATAATCATCCAAAATTCCCAAAATTGATATATACCTATTATAATGTCCCAACATCAGTATATAATATTTTCATAACCCATAGTTCATCATAACTATTTATTTCTATATATATAACAATATTTCACACGGTAATTATAGGATAATTACCAAATAAATAATAAACAATTTCCAAAATTCTAAATAATTTCCAACATCAATAATCATTATATTATAACATTGTAGCATCATAACATCAACCAAAACCATTTGAATCATCACCATGTGGAGCTACAAGCTCTCGGCTTTTTTGAATAAAAATGGTATTTGATTTTCAAAAATTCTAACAATTATATACTATGTTTATACACTATAGTATAGTAATATAACATCATAATATTTATCAAAACCAATTAAATCATCACCATATGAGCTCATTGCTCTCGGTTTATTTGATTCCATTAGGTAAATGATTTTCAAAAATTCTAATAATTTCACACAATGTATAAACAATATACTAAAGCATTAATACAACATTGCATGTTCAAAAATAAAATCATACATCAACCTATATTTTATAAAGCTCACGGTAATAACAAGAAAAATAGCAAGGGTTTCAAAAATTCTAATCAATTCATAGAACATATAATCGAGGTTCTAAAGCACTAATATGTCATTACATGCTTGAAATAAAATTATACATCAAGATATACATATATATATCTCACGGCATTTTCAAAATTTAAGCTATGGTTTTCAAAATTGTAAAATCAATACTATAGTCTTAAATCATAACATAGATCAATAATACATGCTTAAAATACATCAAAAGTATTCGGCCTTCATTTAACATTTCATAGCATTTTCAAAATTTATATCAATATATACCATAGTTCGAAAATGTCATATATGTGCTAAACCATTCAAAATCTTATTATTACAACTCCTATACTCGTTTAACAAATATTCACAAGCATTTTCAAAATAAAATCCTCAAGAACATATAAACAAACAATGGCTCATGCTCAAGAACATTTATACACATGTGTACACATATACATATAACTTTCGAAACCTATATACATATATGTAACAGTTTCGAATTTTCAGATTAAAGGAGGGATAAAATCAAAGCTAAAGACCATGTATTACCTTAAGAATGTCTAGGATGACAAGAACAAAGATATGGTATCAAGCTTGGAGGAGAAATGGAGAAGAAAAGAAGAACAAAAATTCGAAATTAGAGAGGTTGCTCTCGGTTTTGGGAGTCTTGAAAAATGGAGAAATGGGAGTGATTTTGTGTGTTTGTAATTGTAAGAAAAATGAAGATCCTCTCCTATACCTCTCTCTCTACGGTTACACACACACACATAGGAAATAATTGCTGCACTTGGGAAGGGAAAATGATGATTATGGAGTGTTTAAAGAGCTCTCCATGTATTGGGCAAAATTTAAAAGTAGAATCATTTGTTTATGGGATGAAACAAATCGGTAGCATGGGGGGTTTCAAGGGCTGATTTTATTTTTAAAAATTCTTAATACATGTATTAATCATAGTATAGTTCATAGATATATAATACGTGGCATAAAAATAATTAAAACATAATATATGCAAAAATCGGTATTAAGTCAAATATTGAAAAATAGGATTAAAATATAAATTACACCTATTATTGATACTCATGTAATTTTAGTCCCAAATATACACATATATATCATAATATATGGTTTAGATATTAAATAATAGCATAGGATAAAATTATTACACATTTGATCATATAAAACCACAATTTACATAAGTTTGAAATTAAATTTTATAAAAACTGCATCCTTCGATTTTTATGGATAAAAATCTGATTTAATGCTTAATATTATTCATATATATCATATTATAAAGTTTAGATACCATAGGATAATTTAATGGTATCATTTCATGTGATAAAACCACTTATTTATAACATTAGGGTTTTCGTAATTACAAATAAGAAATATCGAGTTTTAATACTCAAATATTGGTTTTTAAAAATAATTAATACTGTAATTACACAAAATAATAATAGGAAATTAATTATTATAATTTCCCGAGCATTAAACTCATTTTTCAAAACGTCTCTAGACGTTAACGTTCAAAACGTTCAAAATCGACTCATCTCAAAATGGTGTGATGAGTTCATACTTACCAAAGAAATATATTCCATTTACTAAAAGAATTAAGATGGAAATTAATTCCAAGCTTCACTGCTCAGAAAATTTCATGAAAAGCTGACGTTCGATACGCGTTTGACGTCTAAAAATGTTGACGAATCATTTCGTAATATTTCAATCCTTTAATTCACAATCCTTAGTGAATTATAAAAAGGAATTTGTTATAACGATATCGTATCGAAATCACAAGATTCGATGTCGTAAAAAGATAATATACGGCAAAACCCCAATTACGGGTTTAGAAAACCGTAATCGTATATTCGTTTCATTGGAATATTACAATATGATTAGGATAAAATTTATTATCACCGACTCAACACAATGGATATGAATCAGGCACTATGGATCGTATATAAACATAAAAAATGAAGGAAAAGCGTGAAAGCGCAAATAGAAAAACGAATAACGGAACCTGAGAAAACACGACCTCGCTCGGGGCAAGGCTTTGATACCAAATGATAACCACACATCTCACTCTTTAATCCTAATTTTATTTTCCAAAGACCCACAACGAAGTAAATGACTCGATGACCCAAAACACCCAACAAAAACTAACCAAAAAAAAATTGACGAAATTTCCCACATTGTTTTGTATTTTTTCATAGCCTCTATAGGGACTTCTGTTACACGAATATCTAAACTAGAAAGAACGAAACTGCAAAAATTTTCCCACCAATTTGCTTTGTTTTCCCCTCAATTTACTCTTTTTCCACGTCTTATTCTGGGCTACGTATTTGCGTCAATTTACTCTTTTTTTCAACATATAACTGATCACTACTTCAAAATGACTCGGAATTTAGGAGTTGGAATGATCTAGATAAATTTTGATCTCAAACAAATAAAGAGCAAGTAAATTTTCGTTCCCTAGTGAGGTTTATATGATTGATTTATTTGGGAGGATCTAACAAGGACAAAAAAAAATCTATGATGATCAGTATATATGATGATCACTGACTCAACATGATGGATATGAATCAGGCACTATGGATGGTATATAAACATAAAAAACGAAGGAAAAAACAACGAAGAAGACACAGATAGAAAAACGAATAACCAAACACGGAAGACACGACCTCGCTCGGGGCAAGGCTCTGATACCAAATGATAATCACACATCTCCCTCTTTAATCCTAATTTTTTTTTCCAAATACCCACAACGAAGTATATGACTCAAGGACCCCAAAACACCCCACGAAAACTAAACAAAAAAACTTGACGAAATTCCCCGAAAAATTTTTGAATTTTTTCTTAGCCTCTCTTGGGACCTCATTACGAATATCAAAACTAGAAATAACGACGCAATTTTTTCTCGTGAATTTACTCTTTTTCGCTTCTGATTCTAGGCTACGTATTCGCGTCAATTTACTCTTATTTTCCGTCTCTATTAGATACCTACTTCACAATGATTGGGAATTTAGGACTTGGAATGATCTGGATAAATTTTGATCTCAAACAAATAAAGAGCAAGTGAATTTTGGATCCCTAGTGAGATATATATGATTGATCTATTTTGAAGGATCTAACAAGGACAAAAAAAATCTATATGATTAGAATAAAATTTATGATCATCGACTAAACACGATGGATATGACTCGGTACTATGGATAGTATATAAACATGAAAAGCGAAAGAAAAATAACGAAGAAGCATGTAAGAAAAGCGAATAACGGACATGAAATACGACCTCGCTGGGCAAGGCTTTGATACTATATGATAACCACACAACTCCTCTTTAATCCTAATTTGGTTTCCAATGACCCACAACGAAGTATATGACTTATGGACCCCAAAACAACCAACGAAAACTAAACAAAAAATTGATTAATTTCCTAAAAAATTGAATTTTTCCTAGACTCTCTAGGACCTCTGTTACACGAATATCAAAACTAAAAATAACGAAGCTGCAATTTTGTTTCTCACCAATATACTCATTTTTTCCCACAAATTTTTTTCCTTGAATTTGCTCTTTTTCGCTTCGATTAAAGCTCGTGTTGGCGTCAATTTACACTCTTTTCTGTCTCTAATAGATCACTACATCACAATGATTTGGAATTTAGGACTTGAAATGATCGGATAATTTTGATCTCAAATAAATAAATAGCAAGTAAATTTTTGGTCCCTAGTGAGATGTATATGATTGATCTATTTGGGAGGATCTACCAAGGAAAAAAAAATCTATATGATTAGAATATATATGATGATCACCGACTCAACACGATGGATATGACTCAGGCACTATAGATGGTATATAAACATGAAAAGCGAAAGAAAAAAAACGCAAAGGCACAGACGAGAAAAGCGAATAACCGGACACGGAAGACACAACCTACTTGGGGAATGGCTCGATGCCAAATGATAACCACACATCTCCTCTTTAATCCTAATTTTATTTTCCAATGACCCACAACGAAGTATATGACTCAATGACCCCAAAATTTCTAACGAAATCTAAACCAAAAAATTGACGAAATTCCTCCAAATTTTTTTGACTTTTTACATAGCCTCTTTAGGGACCTCTGTTACACGAATATCAAAATTAGAAATAACGAATTTGCAATTTTTGTTCCCCAATTTACTCATTTTGTTCCTTAATTTTTTTCCGTCAATTCACTATTTTCCGTGTCCGATTACGGCAACGATTCGCATCAATTTACTATTTTTTTTTCTCTCACGGATCACTACTTCAATGACTTGGTATTTAGGACATGGAATGATCCGGATAAATTTTGATCTCAAACAAATAACGAGCAAGTAAATTTTCGGTCTAGTGAGATGTATATGATTGATCTATTTGGGAGGATCTAACAAGGACAAAAAAATCTATATTGATTAGAATAAAATTTATGATCACCGACTCAACATGATGGATATGAATCAGGCACTATGGATGGTATATAAACATAAAAAACGAAGGAAAAAACAAAGAAGAAACAGATAGAAAAACGAATAACCAGACACGGAAGACACGACCTCGCTCGGGGTAAGGCTCTGATACCAAATGATTACCACAAATATCCTTCTATAATCCTAATTTGGTTTCCAATGTCCCACAACGAAATATATGACTCAAGGACCCAAAACACCCAACGAAAACTAAAATAAACAAATTGATGAAATTCCCGAAAAATTTTGATTTTTTTTCTAGCCTCTCTAGGGACTTCTGTTTCACGAATATCAAAACTAGAAATAACAAAACTGCAATTTTTTCGGCCAATTTACCCTTTTTTTTTCCACCAATTTTTTCCCGCGAATTTACTCTTTTTCTGCTTCTGATTCTGGGCTACGTATTGGCGTCAATTTACACTTTTTTCCGTCTCTAATAGATAACTACTTCACAATGACTAGGAATTTAGGACTTGGAATGATCTGGTGAATTTTGATCTCAAACAAATAAAGAGCAAGTAAATTTTCAATCTCTAGTGAGACACATATGATTGATCTATTTGAGAGGATCTAACAAGGACAGAAAAAATCTATATGATTAGAATAAAATTTATGATCACCGACTCAACACGATGGATATGACTCAGGCACTACGGGTGGTATATAAACATGAAAAACGAAAGAAAAAAAAAATGAAGAAGGCACGGACAAAAAAATTAATAACCAGAGACGGAAGACACGATCTCGCTCGGGCAAGGCTCTGATACCAAATGATAACCACACAACTCCTCTTTATTCGTAATTTGGTTTCCAATGACCCACAATGAAGTATATGACTCAAGTACCCCAAAACACCATGAAAACTAAACAAAAAAATTGTGAAATTCCTAAAAAAATTTAATTTTTCCGATCTCTCTAGGGACATCTGTTACACAAATATCAAGTATAAATAACGAAGCGCAATTTTTCCATAATTTACTCATTTTTCCACCAATTTTTTCCTGCCGAATTTACTCTGTTTCCGCTTCGATTCTAGGCTCGTATTCACGTCAATTTACTCTTTTTTTCGTCTCTAATAGATAACCACTTCACAATGACTAGGAATTTAGGACTTGGAATGATCTGGATATATTTTGATCTCAAACAAATAAAGAGCAAGTAAATTTTCGGTCCCTAGTGAGATGTATATGATTGATCTATTTGGAAGGTTCAAACAAGGAAAAAAAATCTATATGATTAGAATAAAATTTATTGCAATATTCGAAAAAGCGAATATCGATTACGGTTTTCTAAACCCGCATTAGGGTTTTACCGTATATTATCTTTTTACGACATCGAATCTTGTGATTTCGATACGATATCGTTATAACGAATTTCTTTTCATAATTCACTAAGTATCGTGAATTAAAGTTGAAATATTACGAAATGATTACGTCGATATATTTTAACGTCAACGCGTATTGAGCGTCGACTTTTAGTGAAATTTTACGGCGATGAAGCTTGGAATTAATTTCCATCTTAATTCCTTTATCAAATGGAATAAATTTATTTAGTAAGTATGAACTACTGCGACCATTTTGAGATGTGTCGATTTTGAGCGTTTGAGGCGTTTTGAGCGTCGGCGTCTGAGGCGTTTGAAAATTAAGTTTAATGCTCGAAATTATAATAATTATTTTCCTATTATTATTTTATATAATTACAGTATTAATAATTATTAAATCAAATTTTAGCATTTAAACTCGATTATTTCAAATATTAATTTTCGAAAACCCTA
The DNA here is from genome assembly GCA_036937905.1 of Salvia rosmarinus. Lineage (NCBI taxonomy): Eukaryota > Viridiplantae > Streptophyta > Magnoliopsida > Lamiales > Lamiaceae > Salvia > Salvia rosmarinus. Next base: position 127,575 of record JAODLM010000650.1, read on the forward strand.
AACTTGTAAATTAGGGTTTTATCACATGAAATGATACCATTAAATTATCCTATGGTATCTAAACTTTATAATATGATATATATGAATAATATTAAGCATTAAATCAGATTTTAACCATAAAAATCGAAGGTTTCATTTTTATAAAATTTGAAACCTATTTTGAAATTGGGGTTTTATTGCATAAAATGTGTAATAATTTTATCCTATGCTATTATTTAATATCTAAAATCATATATTATGATATATATGTATGATTGATCGAAATGTACATGAGTATCAATAATAGGTGTGATTACATTTATTTTCTATTTTCGAATTTATAATCGGTATTTTGAAATTATGCTATGTGATGATTTAATTATTTTATGACATGTATTATATATCTATGACCTATTATATGATTAATACAATATATTAGGTGTAAAAATAAAATTTAAAACAGCCCTAGACCCCTCCCCATGCGCTTGACTATGCTTCATCTCTTCCCATGCACAATGATTCCCACTTTTGAAATTGCCCATACATGAATAGCTCCTTTAACACACTTCAATCATCACTTAAACAACTTCCAGGGCTGTAGATTTTGCCCTTTCATGCCCAAAATCGAGAGGGAAGGAGAGTATAGGGGTATTGCCTTCATTCATTCATTTACTCCTCTCAAACATTTTGAACACCAAAATCTCTCCACTCTCCCATTTCAGCGAAGAAGAACCGAGCTTCCTCTCTATTTTTCAGATTTTCTCCTCCCATTCTCCTACATTCCTTCACACAACCTTAGCCTTTGCATTGTTCTTGGATACTAGACCATTCACAAGGTAATACGAGACCATTAGCACCGATTTCCCTCTCCATTTAATCGAGAAAATCAAAAGCGTATTGATGTGTATGTGTGTTTCAAAGTTTTATATATGTATACATATTTGTTTAAGTGTTCTTGAGCATGAGCTATGGTTATGTCTATGTTCTTGTTGATTTCTTTTTCAAAATATGAGCATAAACATGAAATGTTGTATATGAAATGGTTGTAATGATTTAGCTTGTATACATATAATTTTGAAACCATAGGATGTATTGGAAATAATTTTCGAAATGGTACAAAATTGTTGGAGAAGGACCGAACACTTATTAGTATGTTCTAAGCATGTATTATTGATCTATGTTATGATTTAAGACTATAGTATGTTATTTAAAATTTTAGGAAAACCCAGCCAAATTTCTATGGCGAGAGCATGTATGAACATACCTTAGTGTATAAATTTTATTTCAAGCTTGTAATAACAAATTAGTGCTTTAGAACCTTGATTATATATTCTATGATTTAACTAGAATTTTAAAACCAATTACACACTTTCTTAAAAATACCGAGCATGATAATTTAATAAATTGGTGTATGATTTTATTTTTGAACATGCTGATGGTGTATTACTTTAGTATATTGATTATCATTGTGTGAATTAATTAGAATTTTGGAAATCAAATACTATTTTAAATCAAATAAGTAGTGAGCTGTGCTCTTGAAGGTGATGATTTAATTAGTTTTGATAAATATTATGATGTTATATTACTATACTATAGTGTATAAACATAGTATATAATTATTGGAATTTTTGAAAATCAAATAACATTTTGAATCCAAAAAGCCGAGAGCTATTGAGCTCCATATGGTGATGATTCAAATGTTTTTGGTTGATGTTATGATGTTATAATGTTATAGTATAATGTTTAATGATGTTGGAATTTATTTAGAATTTTTAGAAATTATTTGCTAATTTTTCGGTAATTATCAAGTTATTACCGTGAATAATTGCTATATATTATTAAATGAATGGTTATGGTGAACTATAGGTTATATTGGTGATGTATATTGATGTTGGAATATTATACTAGGTATATATCAATTTTGAAAATTTTTGGATAATTATTCCCTATTTATTTGAAATTACCGTAAACATATATATGTATATATATAAATAAATAGCAAATAATAACATATGAATTTTATAAATTCATATTCTGGACCATAGTGTATAATAATGCACTATATTAATTTAGAAAATTTTCAAAAGTCATTTGACATTTTAAATTAATTATCGAGTTTTCGATAATTAATAAGGATTTTAAATCCTTTTAAGGCGATTTATTAATGAAATAATTGCTAAATTAATATTCTAGACGGTTTTAAATTTTTCAAAATTTTATAAACATAGATTGCTATGTTTGAGACGAGCGTTCATTTATAACGTTTTAAAACCAAAATACACATTTACTTATAAAAGGTTTATTTAATGCGATAAGTCCTCGATTACGAGATAAATCGAAAAATAGGACTTTACGTTTTCAAATCGATCAAATTCGATTTTTAAAACAAAATTGTGAAAAATTCTTATTTAAAAGTCAAAATCGTTGACTTTGTTGACGATGTTGACCGTTGACTTTTGAGTCAAGCGTGCGATTATCGTTTATAAATCGTCGATGCAGCGTAAGATATACTAATTGAGTATGATACCTCATTAGTAAGAAAAGATTTCACAAATGAAGTCCATATATCGAAAACGTGCTTATCGTTGAGCGTATCTCGAGAGCGAGCAATCGATCGTATCACGTGTTGAGGCGTATTGAATTCACTAAGGAATTCGGTCTACATCGATAAGAAATATCGAAGTTTATCTTAGCTTTTGAAAGTCTCGAGAGACTTGACGTACGACTTAAAGCCTCGCTTTTTCGTAAAGGTGTGGAGCCAAACGCAATGACGGGATTTTGACGTCGACCGAACTGGGACTTTTTTAACGAACCATAGTCGGTGGGCTTTATTTTTTAATGTGGGCCTTTTCTCATCCCGCTAAAGCGTGACTTCTTTGTTATTTCAAATGAGTTTATTTACGACACTTATCCTGCATTGTTTAACAAATGTTTCTTGCATTACCGCAAAAATATTTCGTTTTGTGTATGGATCTATCTGTTATGCCGGGTAGAATTGTGGAGATAGTTGGAACTATTATATCAATTGTTGTGGTAGCATGACCTTTTAATGTCGGGTCTGCTTGGGATGATAAATGCACAGCTAGGATTGGCGTGAAGGTTGGAACTATCTGTTGTGTTAACATATGCTTGCGAGAGTTGTGACATGTGTATGCGGGATTACGGCGGTCACGGCGTCGTAGATGGGAGGGCTCACTCTCGGCGTTTATTTATTATTATTATGTATTGTGACTATGAGATACGGACCATACACACGAAAATGCTGGCGTGCTATGTTTCTGAACTGAAAATGATTTGGTAAGCACAGGCATTTAACTAAAACCACTGTGACTTACTTGATATTGGCGGCGTAATCGAATATTATCAAATGTTTTCGGCATAAGTCCGCAGATGCAATTTCTTGTACCAGCCACATGTTTGTTTTTAAATGTGCGGGTTGAGCTCTGATAGTGATGATGGGGGATGTGTTGAGGAGTCCGGTGTCCTTGACCGATTTACTTGAATTTGTGGGTTATACCTTGAATGCATATCGTCGTATATGTATTCACACACTTTCCATTGCTATACTCAACTCGCTTTATTTATGCCTTATGTTTACAAACTATCGAGGTCCATCGGATCGGGCGAGTTTGGGGTCCGATGGCCTAAACCTTTCAAAAAACATTATGACATCATCTCATATTACGCTCAAAGCATGTTGGTTTATTTTATGCATCTTTATTTTACCCATGTAACCCTAAAATACTACTCCTAGTATTAGTAGCCTCCAGTCCGGTTGGTCGGAGTGGGGTCGTGACATTATGATCATCGACTCAACACGATTGATATGACTCGCCCACTACGGATGGTATATAATCATGAAAACTAAACAAAAAAACAAAGAAAGTTCGGACGGAAAAATTATAACGAGACACGGAAGACACGATCCAGCTCGAAAGCGAGGCTCACGATACCAAATGATAACCCCATCTCACTCTTTAATCTAATTTTATTTTGCAATGACAATGAAGTAAATGACTCGAGAACCCCAAAACACCGAGCAAAACTAACCTAAAAAATTGTGAAATTCCCGCATTTTTTCGACTTTTTGATACCAAATGATAACCACACATCTATAGGGACTTCATTACGAATATCAAAACTATAAATAGCGAAGCGCAAATTTTTCCCATTAATTTACTCATTTTTTCGCGTATGATTATAGGCTACGTATTTGCATCAATTTACTCTTTTTTTTCCGCCTCTAACAGATCACTACTTTAAAATGGCTGGGAATTTAGGACTTGGAATGATATGGATATATTTTGATCTCGAACAAATAAAGAGCAAGTAAATTTTCGTTCCCTAGTGAGGTATATATGATTGATTTATTTGGGAGGATCTAACAAGGACAAAAAAAATCTATGATAATCACCGACTTAACAAGATGAATAGGACTCAGACACTATGGATGGTATATAAACTAGAAAAGCAGTAAAAACAACAAAGAAGGCAGACGAGAAAAGCGAATAACGAGACACGGATGACACGACCTCGCTCGGGCGAGGCTCACGATTCTAAATGATAACCACACATCTCCCTATTTAACCCTAATTTGATTTTCAATGATCTGTCACGACCCGACTAATTAATTAGGCAATTAACTAACTAATCGTCGTGCGAGTTAAAACATTAAAATTTTGGACAATTAAGCAGGTTTAAGTGAAATAAAATTTTTGATAAGCAGGCGGCATAACCTCTAAAATATGGATAAGCCAACTGCATTCGAAAATAACCAACAACAAGTAATAATTACGAGCGAGATCACGCCTCACAATACATACATGAGCGTTTTCCAAAATATTTACAAAGTTTCTCAAAGTATGGTTTCAAGTTTCCAAGTCGTCAATGGAAGAGTAGTGAATGTCATGTATGAAGACATGACATCCGAGCACGACTATTCGAAACAAACAAAACAAGAACAACTATCAAGCTCAGGTCCCAAACCATATCTCTTCCAAGCTCAACTGCATCAACGAAACACTTTGCGGGTGTGAGTACGAAAGTACTCGATGGGTAAATGTCAAACATAACTTTGAAAACTTATAATTTCAATTTAAGTAAACATTGAGAAAAACAACTTGAATAATTGTTTCATAAGAAACTTTCATTATCATATCACCACAATTTCATTTTGAAACATACCGGTATCACATACCGAGTTGGTCATGAAGGATCTCAACTACGGTCATACCTATATCGTCGTCCGATAATGGGGAGTAGGCCTCCCAATACCATGGCAAGACTACATTTGCAAGCTCACGACCATAAACACGTACTTGATGCATAATATTTTCCTATCGTAGATGGGTAATTAGCAATCATACCACAATGTGGTAAAAATCATTTTCAACATAGTCGTAATGTGGTGATTGAAAATATTTCATGATAGTAACAAATTCAAAGCATATCATTAACTTTGCTCAAAATAATTTGCAAAACATTACCCACCTCACAACGTCTATTCCAACATATTTGCTTCATCGTCTTTCACTTCCCGAATCCCTTTGCTCGTTCCTTGTAAAATAAGATTATTATAGAATTTAGCAACTTCATTACTTAATAAAATATATTATTTCTAAATATTAGTTTTACCTAATTTAAGATTAGGTTAACTTATTACATTATTCCATAATTAAATCACTAATAACTTAAGAACTTAAATAACATACTATGATTAAATAATTTAACTAGCTTCAAGTAACCACATTTCACATATTTATCATAAGTCTATTATTTAATTTCTCATAACGTCTTATTAATAAACAATTTCTCTGAAATTTCGTGGAAATATTATCGCGACCCATTCGGACCAACACGGACTTGGAGGCGACTAGTCTCTAGGAGTAGTACTTTAGGGTTACATGAATAAAATAGAGATGCGTGAAAATAAGCTAACATGCTTGAGCGAATCGAGATGATGTTATATTGTTTTTGAAAAGGTTTAGCCATCGGACCCCAAAACTTGGCACGATCAGATGGGCCTCAATAGTTCATAACATAAAGCATAATTAAAGGAGTTCGAGTATAGCGGAGAAAGTGTGTGAATACATATATGACGATATGCATTGAGGTATAAACCACAAATTCAAATAAATCGGTCGAGGACCTTTGGACTCCTCAACACTTTCCCCATCATCACGTGAGCTCGGCCTGCGACATTAAAAACAAACATGCGGGCTAAGTACATGAAATTTCACTTAGTGGACTCATCGAAAACATTTGATAAATTTTGGATTCTGGCCGCCAATATCGAGTAAGTCATGAGGGTTTTAGTTAAAATGCCTTGTTTACCAAATCATTTTCAGTTAGTAAACATAGCTCGGTAGAGCATTTTCTTGGTGTGTATAATCCGTATCTGGTAGTCCTGATATAATAATAAAATAAATAATAAGCGTGAGAGGGGCCTCCATCGTCGACGCGTGACCGCCGTAATCCGTCGACACCGGTCCTCTGCGCAAGCATATGTTAACACGTATGAGTTCCAGCCTTCCGCCAATCTAGCAGGCATTTATCATCCCACGGGACCCGACATTAAAAGGTTGGGTGCTACCACAACAATTGATATAATAGTTCCAACATCTCCACAGCCTACCGGGCATAGCGGATAGGATCCGTACACAAAAGCGAAATATTTTTGGCGGTAATGCGGTAAAACATTTGTTAAGCAGTTGCGGGATAAGTCTTTGTAAAGTAAATTCATTTGATATAACGGTAAAGTTACGTTTTAGTGGGGTGAAAAGGCCCGCATTTAAAGATAGGAAGCCACACGGACTATGGTTCGTTGTTAAAAGTCTGGTTTGTTGGTTCAGTCAAAATCCCGTCATTGCGTTTGCGTCCCACGCCTTTACATGGCGAGGTTTTAGTGCGTCGCTCAAGTCTTCGAGACTTTAGAAACTAAGATAAACCCGATATTTCATATCGATGTAGACTGAATTCTTAGTGAATTGAATACGTCTCCCAACGTATCGATTGACTTTGTTCTCGTTAGCGAGATCTTTCAGCGTATAAGTCGTCTTTCGACATATGGTTTCATTTGTGAAATCTTTCTTACTAATGAGCATCATACTCAATTAGTATATCTTCACAGCGTCTTGACGTATTTATAAGCGTATATGGTCGTGCGTTTGACTTTGAAAAGTCGGCGAAATCGACATTGATCGACAAAGTCAGCGATTTTATCTTTTGAAAAGTAATTTCTTACAAATTTTGTTTTATAAATCGAATTGATCGATTTGAAAATGTAAAGTCCTATTGCTCGATTTATCTTGTAAATCAGGGACTTATAATTATTTTCGTATTAATTAAACCCTTTTTATAAATAAAAAGCGTATTTTGGTATTTTAAAACGTTATGAAATGAGCGTTAAGTCTCAAACATAGCAATCTATGTTTATAAAATTTTGTAAAATTTAAAACTGTCCAGAATATTATTTTAGTAAATTTTCATTAATAAACTGTTTTAAAAGGATTTTAAAACCCTTTTATATTATCGAAATTTTCGATAATTAGATTAAAAATATCAAATGACTTTTGAAAATTTTCTAAATTCATATAGTGTATTATTATACACTATGGTCCAGAATATAATTTATGAAATTCATATATCTGTGTTGCTAATTATTTATATATATACATATATATATTTTAGGTAATTCAAAATAATAGGAATAATCATCCAAAATTCCCAAAATTGATATATACTTATTATAATATCCCAACATCAGTATATAATATTTGTATAACCCATAGTTCATCATAACTATTTATTTCACAATATGTAACAATATTCACGGTAATAATAGGATAATTACCAAATAAATAGCAAACAATTTCTAAAATTAAATATTCTAAATAAATTCCAACATCAATAAACATTATATTATAACATTGTAACATCATAACATCAACCAAAATAATTTAAATCGTCCCATATGAGCTTGTAATGCTACCGAACTTCGATTTATTTTAGCATTTGGTTTCAAAATTTCAATAATTATATACTATTCATACACTATAGTATATTAATATAACATCATATCATCAGAACTAATTAAATCATCACCTCATAAACTTGTAAGCTTCGCTTATTTGATTTAAATAGGTAAATGATTTCAAAAATTCTAATTAATTCACACAATGCATAAATAATATACTAAAGCATTAAAACAACCATTACATTAAAAATAAAATCATACATCACATAAAATTTTTTTTATGCTCAGCGTACTTTTCAAAAATCATGCATTTGATTTTCAAAATTCTAATTAAATCATATAACATATAATCAATACATTAGCATTAATATGTCATTATATGATTAAAACAAAATTATACACAAGGTATTTATTGAATAGCTCTCGGTATTTTAAAATAAATAGCTAGGTTTTCAAAAATTTTAATTAACATACCATAGGTTTAAAACATATTATAGATCAATAATCCATCACTAAAATGTTCAAGAAATAATCGGTCATCCACTTTTATTTTATCAGTTTCGAAAATTTTATTAAAACTTCTATGGTTCGAAAATTGTATAAGCATCTAGATCGTTTCAAAATTAAATATCAACCATCAATTCTTATCTAACATATATTCACATATTTGGAAATATAAATCATCAAGAACCATTATCTATGCTCTAGAACATTAAAACTCATTCACATATATATATATAGCATCGACACACATGCACATTTATATAAGAACATGTTAAAATTTCAGAATAAATGGGGAATAAATTGGTGCTAAGGCCTCATGTTTACCTTAGAAATGATATGGAATCCAAAGAACAATATAGTGTAGCTAGTTGGGAGGAATAGAGAAAGAAAGAAGAAGGGGCTTTTCGAAAATTGGGGAGAAGGGCTCGGTTCTTGGGCAAGAAAAATGGAGATGAAGAGAGTGAAAATGGGTTCAAAATTTTGGAGTGGGGTGTATGATGAAAGTGGGGTGTTAAGTGAAAGTCTCCTATCTTCCTCTCTCTCTCGGATTTTGGCAGAATAGGGAGAAAATCTGTAGCAAATGATGAGGATTATGTGATGATTAGGCTTGGAGTTTAAAAGCTAAGCCATGCATTGGGTAGAAAATAGGTGGGTCTGCCTTGTTTAAAGAGGTGGCCTTTGAGGGTGTGTTGGGGCTGATTTTAATTTTGTTACACATTAATACTATGTATTAATCATAGTATAGGTCTAGTATATATAATGACCGTAAAAATAATTAAATCAAGCATATAGTATTTATTGAAATTCTGTTTTAAATTGGAAAAATAGGAATAAACAATTTACACTATTATTGATACTCATGCCATTTCGATCCAAATATACATATATACATCATAATATATGATTTAGATATTAAATAATAGCATAGGATAAAATTATTACATTTATGAATTAAAAACCAATTTGAAAGTTTGGGTTTCAATTTTATAAAAACTGAATCCTTGATTTTATGGCTGAAAATCTGATTTAATGCTTAATATTATTCATATATATCATATTATAAAGTTTAGATACCATAGGATAATTTAATGGTATCATTTCATATGATAAAACCTAACATAAGATTAGGGTTTTGAAATTTGATTCGAAATAATCGAGTTTAATAACTCAAATATTGATTTTAATAATCATTAATACTGTAATTATATAAAATAATAATAGGAAATTAATATTATAATTTCCGAGCATTAAACTGTTTTAAGCGTCTCGAGCGTTAACGTTGCGTCTCAAAGCGTTGAAATCGACTCATCTCAAAATGATGGATAAGTTCATACTTACTAAATAAATATATTCCATTTAATAAAGGAATTAAGATGAAATTAATTCAAGCTTCATAGCTCAGAGAAATTTCATGAAAAGGCGTTCGTCTGCGTCGGCGTTAAAATATATTGATGAATCATTTAGTAATATTTAAATCCTTTAATTCACAATCCTAGTGAATTATGAAAGGATAAATCATAGATAAAATATCGAAATCACGGTTCGATGTCGTAAAAGTAATATCTGGCAAAACCAATACGGGTTTAGAATCAGTAATCGTATATTCGTTTTTGGAATATTCATTCCATCACTTCAAAATTCGTCAGAGAAATTTGTATACCTCTAGAAAAATAAGTGAGGGTATTTTCTCTCATTAACTAACTGACTCCGTGACTTCCATAAAGTGGTTATGACACTGACTAGCGATCGACTTGCTCAAGTGGTTCTTGAACTTTGTGGTCCAGTATGGCTGCGGGTTCTTCTTATAGACTCATGTCGGCTCGAGGATCACGTCGTCTTGGCGAATCACGTGCTTGGGATCTTGGGCGTATTTTCGCAATTGCGAGGGCGTGGCGTTATGCACATCCAGGTGTGGCGGAAGAGCCAACTATAAGCTCTGGACCTATCCTCAGGATCTCATAAGGTCTATGAAGCGGGGTCTAAGCTTTCCTTTGGGAGGCACGATAATCGCTTTCGATGGAGACACTTAAAAATACTTTGTCTCAGCCAATAGTAGCTTCGGATCTCAGCGTATCGGGTAAGATTTCTGCCTATCCTGAGCCTCTTTTATCCTAGTTTAATCATGACGATCTCGATCATTTCGTTCCTTGCATCGAGCCTATAACTTTCCTCTGGCTGACCTGTGATAAGCGGTGATCTACTTTTGCCATCGGGGCTTCGTGTGGAGCCATGCAGATCGTCGCTTGATGAGTTTTGTAAGCAAATTGATCGGAGGTAAAATATCTTCCCTTTTGCACCTCGATCAAAATTCAGATTCTAAGCATATCTTCAGGGTTTGGATCGTTACTCCGTCGGTTTTGTGGGTGGAATGTTGTCTTGAAGTTTAATCTGTACCCGAGTTCTCTTTGTAAGCTAATCCGGAATCTGGATGTGAACTTGAGTCTGTCGAGGTAATAGATTTGACACTCCATGTAGTCGATACAATTTCCTAACGTCTGGTGGGCGACTTATCGGATCCGTAAGTGCTTTGAATAGGTAGAAAGTGAGCACTTTTGGTAAGTCTATCCACAATTACCCATATGGTATGTTTCTCTTCTCGATTTGGGTAAGCTTCCAATCCATCGTTATATTGTCCACTTCCATTGCGAGGATTTCTAAGAGTTTATAACTTCCGTAGAACGTTGGTGTAGTGCCTTCAACTTGGACAAACAAGAGCACGTTCTTGAAAGACTATGTCTCGTTTCATGCCTTCCACTTAAAATTTTTCCTTGGTCTGGTACTCTTATCTTGCCAGGTGGGCGGTGTAGGGTGTATCGTGAGCCTCGCTCATGATTTAGATTAGAGCTGCGTCGTCGAGCGCATATCCTACCTTAACAATAAGGCGTTATCCAGGCTAGCTTGAAGTGAATCCTTCGGACCTTAGTCTTTCGGATCTTTTCCAACTTTTCCTCAATCCTTTGTCTCTCGACAATTCTTTTCTTAGACGGATATCGGTGTGAATGTAGCGTCTGACTCATAAGTGTCGGGTGGTTCAACGAGTTCAATCTTCATCTTGCCAAACTCTTAGTGAGTTTCCTCTTTACAAAGAACATCCCTAACGGTATGACTCTTACGACTCAAGCGTCAGCTCACCGCCCTGCCGGGTGATGAGATTAATACCACGATCGTAATCTTTTACCGATTAAGCCATCTTCTGTCTCATATGATCCGCTGTTCAGAAAATACTTCAAACTTTTATGATCGTGAGATCTCACATCCACCATAGAGATGGTGTCTCGAAATTTTTAGGGCATGAACTAATCGTAATTCCAAATCGTAGGTTGGGTAGTATTTCGTGTAAGTTGAGTTGTCGAGATCGTAAGCTATCACTTTTCCTTCTTGCATCAAACACAACCCGGTCGATCTTAGATGCTCTTGTATAGACCACGTACCACTTGTCATTACGGTTTGCTAGAGCTGGTGCCTTTGGTCAATTTCTCTTTGAGTATTTGGAAACTTCGTCTATCATGTCGGTCAAAGCAGACTTGATTCCTTTCGAGTCTGGGTTATTGGCCTTGCAATTTTGGAGAAATCCTTGATGAATCTCCTATAGTAACCGGTAATCTAGGAAACTTCTAATTTCGTGCTGCGTTTTTGGTGATTTCCATTCTGCCGCGGCCTACTCACTTTGGGTGGATCTACTTTTTATGCCTTATTGGACACCTGGTGTCGAAGACATAACACCATGACCAAACTCACATTTGCTAAACAGCAAAGAGTCTTTCATTTCTCAAGGTTTGCGGGCAGATAGTAGATATTCATTATGATCCTCCCGTTCTTTGAATAAATAAGGATGTCGTCTATGAAAACGAAACAAACCTATCAAAATGGATGAAATACTTTTCATTCATGAGGTCACGTGAATGTTAATCCGAATGGCATAACTATGAATTCATAGTGGCATATCTGGTTCGGAATACGATGCTTGGGTACATCCTCGGACCGTATTTTCGTGATAGTATCACGACTTAAGATCATTTTAGAGAATACACCCGCTCGCCAAATTGGTCAAGCAGGTCATCGATTAAGGTAAAGGGTATTTGTTCTTTAGTATAAATCTTATTTAGTTCTCTATAATCGTGCACGTCCTCAAAGAACCATCTTTTCTTAACAAACAGCAGGCTCCAGTGAAACACTCGGCCTAATAAATCCTAGATCCAAAAGCTCTTGGATTTGGATTTCAGCTTCTTAGCTCATGGGGCCGTCATAGGGTGCCTTGGCCGACCTTTGAGGGCTGATCACGGCTCAGTGATGGTAAACTCTAGTTATCTGTCGAGGAGGTAGTCTGGTAGATTCGGGAAATCGTCAGGAAATTCTCGGACAACTTCAATGTCTTCTACCGGCCGGTTTATCCTCATCATTTAAATAAACAAAGTAGACATTTCTGGTTCATCATCCTCCTAGCTTGTAGTAGCCCTTTAACTCTTCTTCCATGATCGTAGCTAAATAGGAAAGTGAAAGAAATTTTCCTTTCATACAGGAGAATGGGTGGAATGATTCTTAGCTAACGATCCATTCCTAGGATTATGCTCGCCGTCCATGGGTATGTGTAGATCGTTAGCCGGAGACCTTAAGTGATCCAATGTCGACTCTGAGTTCGAGCAAAAGTGTGTAACGGACATAATTCCTCCTATAGGTGATGAGATTCTCATATCTGGCTTGACCTTTCGGACTAAGGCTTGACATTTCTCGCATGACTGCGATAAAAGAATCTGAAGCACCAGTATCGAACGATCTTATCTTGGTAGGTTGAGAACTCCCATACGCCAAGTTTCATGGTTTTGTTAGTTCTGCCTCTATGCGGGCGTAGGCCTAACTGAGCCATTTGAGGCTGACGGCACTAGTCTGGCTGATTTGGTGGTTGTTGCTGACGATTCTTTATTCTTGGCGTTGGCAGCAGTGGTTGCCGCCTCTGACATTCTTTGTTGTTGTTGGTGATGTGATAGCTATTTCTTGAGATTTGTCTTCTTATTGTTGCCATTATTCTTGTTTTTAGTTGTTGTTGTTGAGGCTAGGTGTTTGCCTTGGAGTTCTTGGGTTGAAATTTGCTGGGCTTCTGCGGTGGTGGGGCTGAAAGGCTGTATAGCCCTCAATGGTGAGCATTGCCGGTTAGTTGACCTTCCATCGAGCGTGACATCGACAATTGTTGGCGTAATGCCCGTTCGCGCATTTGTAACAGCACCACGTTTGCGTTACTGCACTATGTGTGCTCTATGGCATCTAGGGCATTGAGGTGCCCTGAGTGTCTGTGGTCACTTGCGGTGGGCATGGTGCTCTCTTCAGCTTTGTCCTGTGGCGGGTTTCCCTGCCAGGTAGCTTGTGACTTCTTACCAAAGTAGTTTCATGATTTGTTATTTCATGGT